>JANKKC010005358.1:0-26996 GCA_026225755.1 Bursera bipinnata
AGTACTAGGACCTTAAATGGCTTCAAATGCTTCAGAATCTCAGAGTCTCGATCATAATCCTGTGGCGACGAATTGCATTAAACATACTGGAGATGGTGTCCGATGTACAATTTTAAGCAAAGGCTTCATAGCCCCAGAGATCCACAGTTTTGCACTTTGATTATTTTGCATATATATTTTCCACCAGGGACAAAGCAAAGTAGTTGTCTCACAAAATATAGAAATAAAACAAGAACACTGATGCCTGCTCGCTTACCTTTTCTGTTACAACAACAATTGGCTTTGAATTAAACTTGCCCTCTAGCTCTTCAAGCTTCTTTTTTATCATCTTAATATCCTATATAGATAGACAACGGGAAATTACAGATTTGAAATGTTTGATTGTAAACTCATTTAGATCAACGATAGAAATAGTGGGATGAATCAAAGAACTACTGTATTTCCTTCATGCCAACTATATATCTTTGCTTTTCACTCATCATATAGCAGACTCGGCAAGAGCACAACAATGAGAATATATAAATGCTAGAAGAGGAAATCTAATATCAATTATATCATGTACCTACTCAATGTGTGAATGTGGATGTGATTAAAGCAGTTTGCATCAAACAATACTTGACCATGTCTACTAGAGAAAATGCAAATTCAAGAAAGTCAAGAAAGATAATCATACCCTGGCTTGAAATACATGATGGTCACTAAAATCAAGTCGATCAACATAGTATGCTCCTAACTGCACCAAGTTGTCCACTATATAAGATAAAAGCAAAGTAGAGAGAAGTATAGGTGATGCCCATCCAAACTATCTCCCTTACAACGCGAATTTGGGTCAGAGACATAAGAATCATGCCCCAAGATGTCCAATAATCACTTTTAGGCAATTTTCCGAAAAAAAAAAAAAAAAAAAAAAAAAAAAAAAAAGTGGATAAAAAAAAATTGTAACACACCTTTCCCAAACCCTGCACAAATGCATTTGCAGAACCAATTGCAGAAACACATAGTACAACAGCATTGGACACTGTTGTCAATGGTACTTTAGAGTTGACATTTCCCAGTTCAAATAAGTATGAGGGAGCCATTCTTGTGAAGAAAATAGGAAGAGAATTCTTAATTTCTCGCATCTCTGACTCAATATCCTTGAGATTTTGTTCTGATACCTGCATGAGAGAAGCATAAGCTTTATGTTGATTATTTGCCTTCACTTTAATCCAACTGTAAGCACTCATGTACAAACATGTTGAAAACAGAAGACATGGGAACAAATCCATCATACTGCATAATACTTTTCCAATCATTAGATGAAAGTAAAATTCTAGAATTGATGAAGGCCAATTTTGACTAACCAAGTCAACATGATGAACCACAGCAACATCTGCACGCCTGAGTGCCGTCAAAGGTTCCCTTAGAGGGCCATGTGGTAGTAATTTACAGTTTCCCCATGGCATCAACCCATTAACCATTACAATTTCTAGATCACGCAACAAGCTCCAGTGCTGTCTTCACATAAATAATGTATGTTGTCAGCATTAAAAGAACCACTCCCCAACCCCCTCAAAAATTAAATGAAGATACACATATACACAAATGCACACAGAATTTAACTTATGGAAGGAGAAATCTAATTGTTTACTCAACTGAGGAGTTAGAGCATCATGCCTTCTCAGTGTCATGTTATCAAGAATCTAACTTCATGTTTTATTTCCAATTAAGTGACGAAAGAATGACAATAAGCTAAACAAAAAGCATATGATAACACATATTTGAATGTATCAAAAGACTGCACCATAATAATCAGGCAAAAACATATGAAAAACTATTACCTGCATTCCATCATCTAGAATAACAGCACCAATTTTTTCTGGTTTGAGATGACCACCCACCTTCTGGTCAATGCAAGTTGTCTCAAAAAATACACTACCACGAGGATCAACGTAACCATATTTTTGAAAGAAAGAAGCAGCAGTGGCCGCCCGATTTGCACCTACACCAATCTTAGCAGTTATCCCAAGCAGATGCCTTTGAAGCATTCTAGCTTCATCCCCACCAGCATAACCCTTCCAGATAAGTGGTATCCATTTCTTAGGTAAGTCAATAGCATCAGAACAAAAATCCAATTTTGATACCGTAAAAGCATTAAAACCATGCACAGGACAACTTAAATAGCCACTTTTTCCGGAAACCTAACATTGGAAAAGTAATTTAGAGAAGAGAAAGAAGTACCCTGGTAAGAATGAGAGGTGATATTCCAGAATCAGCTAAAGAGTGAGCTATGAACTCAACCATCGGCGTCTTGCCGTTGCCTCCCCACGTCAAATTCCCAACACTAATCGCCGGTACTGGCGACCTTTCATATCAACTTACTGCCAAAATTATTAAACAATGCAAGTACATTTGACCACTAATAGTTTAAATTTTCAATTTTTCTTTACAAACGAAGAAGGAAAAAAAAAACCTAACCCAGAAGACTGAGAGAATGGCAGAGAAAGAGAGGAAGGAGAGTACCGGTGCTGGGAGAAGAGGCCGAATTCGTAAAGAAAGCGACGGAAAGAGAGAGCCAAGCTGTAGAGAGAGGAAGCGAAAGAGAGCAGAGGAGTGAGAGATGATTGAAGAGGAGTGAGCTTAGAGTGATCTTGCGAGTAGGCGATCTCGGTCACCACTCTCCTTAGTTTCTCCATTGAGCCGCGAAGGAGTGAACAGAAAGGTAGGGAAGGGGAAATTGCAGAGGAATGGGGAACTGGGCCTCGGGATACAATTGGGCCCATTAATGAAGAAATTTTGCGTAATAATTAAGGGTACTTAAAAAATTACCTAAATTAATTTGACCTATTTCTTGAACTTTAGATGTCATTACTCATCGGGTGTTCTATACTAGGACACTACCGAATAGATCTTCGACTCTCAATATAGTCTATTAGATAATGTCGAATGTTATTGAGCGTATCGAACATTTAACAAAGAGTTATGACATCAAAAATTTGATAAATTGTTATCATAAAATCAATTCCCCAAATTGAAACGTAAATAATTTTGGAATTAAAAAAATGTAGAATAATTATAAATTTATCTCCTACCACGGAAAGATTTTGAGTTTGCTAAATAAACTCTAGTTCTTCCTCTTAAAAAAGATTGTCTCCTTCCATATCAAAATCGCTCTAAGTATGAATTCAATTCTTCCGATTTTTTAACTGAAATCCTTGATGGAAGGGCGAAAAATTTCAGAGAAAATTAGAGACCAAAGGTTTTCTACGCATATGGTTTTAACGCATTCATTCTGAAACTAATGCTTTCAGAATATAGGGGAAGTTATTGTTCATTCCCATCAAGCATACAGTAAATCCTCATATAACTGCCTAATGGTAGTAATACAATAAAAATTATACTTTATATTATAAAGATAAGAACACATATATGTGATTCCTAATATTTCAGTAATCCTATTTGCACATTTCTTTGACTTGTTAGTCTGCTTACCTTTAATACAATATACACAAATATTAAAATTCCTATAAACTCCTGAGAAGCTGTTAAACTATATGGAAAATCACTCAATTTTAATTTAAATAGGTCATCACAAACTATACCAAAACTAACAATAATGGAATTCTTAATTAAACAATGAATTCCCATAAAAGTTAAATGAGTATCCACAAAGTATAAGTTTAGAAACTGAAATTAAATTCCTAGAAAAACTAGGAATATAAAAAGTATGGTCCAAAATTAAAATATGTCCAGTATGTAAAACAAGTTTACATGTCCCAATAGCCACAGCATGTGAAGGCATCTAGTTTTCGGAATAGATATTACATTCACTTCCCAATGGTTTCTTTTGGTGTAGAAAACCTTGCGAGGTATTTGAAACGTCGATTGTAGAACTAGAATCAATCCACTAGTCATTATAAGAAACACACATATTAGATTCATAACAAACTAAAGATAAGAGATTACCTTTCTTTTCAAGCTAAGCAACATCTTTACACAATCCTTCTTCGCGTGTCCCTTCTTTTTACAGAAGAAACACTTTAAACTGTCCTTCATGGGTAAGAAGAAGGTTTGTTATGTCCAGATGCCAAAGTCATAGACTCATTCCCCTCTTGTACACACATGGTCAAAAGCTCATTAGCTAACCACTTATCTTTACGTGTGTTATAAGGGATCTTAAAGGGAGTGTACTGAGATGGGAGGTTGTTGAGAATGTAATGCATTTGGAAGTCATCATTAATCTCCATCTTTAGGGACTCATCTGCATGATATACTCACGAACACCCCTAATGCCAGTGAGTCTCAAGGATGTAAGTCTCCCATCAAGGTGGCTCTTAATGCCTTGTCAGAGGTTAGAAATTGAGCCTCCATAACATTTATTAAATTCTTGACATTCATGCATTTAGGAATTAAGCCACGAATGCTAAGTATAATGTGAGACTTGATAAACATCATACTCAAATGGTTAGAATGCTCCCACCATTCATACTATGCAATTTGTGCCTCACTACAAGTATCAGTCGGCACAGGTGGCTCATCCTTACGTATAGCATAGTCAAGATCAACAAACCCCAAATGCAAAAGAATTTGTTCCTTCCATAAGTTGTAGTTATCATCAAACAGCATAAGAACATTATCATTCACATACATAACTATTTGATCAATTGCAATTGAATTCATAAATATGCTTACTATTTAAATAAAATAAGAGGCATAATCCATCTAATAATAATACAATGATTCTTTTAAAAATCTGTTGATAAAACTATGAATTATTAGTATTTCTCAATACCTGTAGGCTAATAAAGAAATAAAAATAATTCATATACTATCTTTAACAATCATGAAATATAACATTTCATGTGGATAAAATATTTTATTAACATGTTTAATGAGAGAACCAACACCATTTTAATTCATAATTATCACATAAGCATATATTTCGATAATACAGATGTTGTGGCTACTCTAAATTATTGAAATATACACAAACATACAGCCATCTAGAGATGGCAAAAGGTCGGGTCAGGCCAAAATAATGCTAGGCCAGGCCTTGTAAAAAATTTGAAGGCCTGGACCTGACCCAAGGCTTACACTATTTGGACCAGGCCTACCAGGTCTGTTACTATTCACTATTTAATAATTTTTAAATTAATTTTTAATTTATAAAAATAAAAAAAAATTAAAATTGATACAGTAACAGGCCAGGCCAGGCCGGCCTACAGGCCCAAAGCCTAGGCCTGAGCCTGGCCTACCTTAGGCCAGGCCTGCACTGTAACATGCAGGCCAGGCCAAAAAATGGGCCAGGCCAGGGCGGCCCAGGCTTGGCCTGGCCCTTTGCCATCTCTATAGCCATCATGTGAAAAACATCATATAAAAGCACACTATAGTATATAAAACCCTTATAAATCTCTAAAACATGCATCCAGAAGCCATATATTCCCATTTTTTTTATTAACAGCAAACTTTACAGCTGCAGTTTTATACACAAAATAACTGCTGCCAATTCAACATTCAAGTACAGCCTTTTTAGGCCAAAACGTAGTAACCTTTCAATAAACCAAAATAATATGTGTTTAATATTTTTTCTATATAACTATTAAATACGGCCCCTCTTATGGTCCAAAAATTGATCAACTGCAATCTCCAGTCAATAATAGTACATAATAGACATTAAAACTAATCTATAGGTTTGTAATACTGCAAAACACACATTTTGCACACCCAGGCCAATTTAATAAAGAATTGCAAGAATATGACATTAGTTTTGCACACCTAAGCTCTGATACCAAATGATAATTTGTTACGTAAAATTAATTTCCAAAATTTTATTTTTAAAATTTTGATAAGCAAAAAAGATTTGTGGTTTCTTTAAGAGTTCTAGATGAAGATAGACATGTGAGTTTAAGATCTTTATTATTTTTTATGTTTTTATATTTGATTACTATTTCATTTATTTTATTACATATTTATCATTTTAGTTATATTAGTAAGACTTATTAAGGTTAATATAGGAATTTCATTATTTTTATACTATTTAAATAACTTTTTTGTTAAATTTTGTTTGGTCCCTGCAGAAAGGATGAATCTGTATATTATTGAAAAGTCATGGACAATCACTTTTTTAAGCAAATCTCAGGGGGCAACTTGTTATTTTCCCATATTTAAACAGACTTTCATATATCCACACACATATGAAAGTGGGTAGATATAAAACGAACAAGGATATATTTTGATCATGAAAAATCATTAAATTCAAACTATTAACTAAATTATTATTCAGGATTTCAAATGAAAATTATCTCTCTCCCTTTGATAAGTCTCTCATTGCATTCAAGTTGACGGAAAATGAATTATATGAGAGCTTTTTAAATAGAAAGAAAAGATATTTGACTTAGTTCAACAAGTCTGTTTTGTTGTATCTCTACTGTTAACTAAATTGTGTTGTTCTATTGCTTTGATTTACTTCTACTAAATTACTGAAACTATTATAAACTTAAATATAAAATTTAAAAAAAAAAAGAAAGTTAGAGGTATAAATGTAAGGAACTAAGACATGAGAAATATAATCGGAAGAGAGAGTTTTTTATTCATTTTATGTACAAACTCAAGAGGGGGGGAGCTCTATGCATACTTGCCATTGCCATTTGTCAATATTCCTATTTGTTGGCAACTTTATTGCCGAGTGTGTATGCCAACTTTCCAAAATTTTTCCACATGTTAGAAGCATGTGGTGGCAAACACGGCGGAAGTCCACTTGTCCTAATAGAAACAATACGAAAGTGAGTTTTGAGTGTTTTTAACCATCTTTGTTCTAGATTTTTTTATGGTATTGTTACTTGAACTAAAAGTTGGGTGATTACTTTAAGGTAGATTAATTAGAATCTATTTATAATAAGTGCTATTGATGCAAGAAAATTTGTTAATACTCAAAGACACGATTCTCATTCACACAAGTAAAAAAAAAATGTAAAAGGACAAAAAATCATCAAATGAGAAAATAATGCACAAATTAATTAATGAAAATAGGGGATGGGTTGGATTGAGATCAAACTGAGACCTTAAAATTACATAATGAAAACTTAAGATTTGAGCCTATATGTAGCTAATTGCCATTATGGATGGAGCCATTACTACATCTGGGAATTGTAGCGAAAAAATCTTCTCATGAACGATGTCCTCAGCTGAGTACTCACTCGTCCACTTCGGTGGCCTGTTTCCTCGAGAGCCGATGTTAAGCATTGAGCTCACCGAGATGATTTGAAGACACCGAGCCAACGTCATTCTAGACAACTAACAGTATTCTCAAGGATAAAGACAGTGGTTGGGGTGAACCACGTTCGAAGTTTCTACGTGACACGTCGTTACATTTAATTTATACACTGTTCTCCTAGTTCTCTTCGTAGGAATTGTGATTTTCAATCCAACACGTGATTAATGATTGATTATGAATACTATTAATCAAGCGTGGACCCACAGGAGGGCTAGCCTGGGCTGTAGACTGTAGTCCGAGTTGGCTTTTCCGAAAAAAAAAAAGAAAAAGAAAAAGAAAAAGAAAGAAAGTTTCAGGTTATTAAAAATAACCCGGAAATTTTAATATTATTACAAAAGCATCCTTAAATAAATAATTATATAATAAAATAATATTTAACCCTTCTAGAACTACTTGTCTCTTACCCGAAACCTGGCGAAGACTTTAATAGATATTTACAGACTACAAAAGAGAATATGAAAAACGATAGGTAGCTTCCACGTCGTGAGGTTAGGTTAATGTCCAAACAAATTGTCCCNTAGACGTGCCAAATTAGAGTTAAAAGCTGAGCTGAGATGCAACGTTCACAGATGAATTTAAATTAGAAATTTATTGACCGAAAGTCTCCCTCAGGTTGGTGTCTTTCGATTGAAAATCATCATACTAAACATTCCAATGTAATAGCCAACACGTTAACACATGTCGTGTAAGATGAATTGATCCATGATTATGACGTTAACACATAAATAAATTCAGGCAAAACCCAAACCTCGCTCTTGCTTTGTCGCACTCACTTTTCGGCATCCGNGCGTCTTCCGTGGTGTCCCACCTCCGCTCTCCATAGTCGTAAACTGCTGCTTAATTTGTCCTTTAATCAGCCAAAAAGAGTTTGTGATTTCAGGTGGATAAGGATTACACATCACTTCTACATAAATGTTTTGAAAAGTCAACATATTCTTCTTTTAATTACATATCTTAGTAAATTGTTGGAGAAAATTATGAATTTAAGGGATTAAAACAAATACTCAAATTTTAAAAGTTTATTATTTTTTATTCAAAATTTTGGACCATGGATCACAATCTGGTTTGGATCGTGGATTTTATATCAAGATATTTTTCTTGCGTCTTCAGTAAAAAAAAAAATATAATAACATTTTTTTTTATGAAATTTGAAAGTCTTTCAAAANTCATAGTAAATAGTGAGAGAAAAATTATGAAGTCTATTATTTATACCTTCCACCAAAAAATTTATAAAAATCACTCATATAAAAAAATTTATAACAGTCATTAATTTTTTGAATACCCTATGACTTTCGTATACTTAGGTGTAAAATCTTAATTTAATGCACCCTCTTAGTTTTAATACGTTATTATTATTGTATTTATAGTTTAAGTTTATTTTTACTTTTTTTTTGTTTATGGGAGAATTTATTTTTTGAAAGGTAAATTTTATTATGTAACCCTGTATTTAGGTGTAAAATCTTTATTTATTATTAATAAAATTTAGTCCTATTATCAAAATTCACCTAATAAAATTCAATCTGGTTTAGAAAATATTCGTGGATTGGCCCTTGCTATTAATCATATTAAGGAATTTTATTACTATTTTTCTTCAATAAAATATAATATCCACAACTACTGTCAACAAATGATTTACATTTTTTTTTTGTTAAAAGGAAATTCATTGACGCTTGTAAGATAGATTCCATTTTAATGGTCGGCGCATCTCTTTACTCACTAACTTGCAAACAGAATATGAAAATTAATATTACTATAATAATAGTAGTCTTGCATTAAGCAATTGTAATGAGTGCAGAAGAATCATCGTTCGTTCGATAATTACAAGGTGCTGCAGCTTTGTCCGAATTCCAGAACAACTTGTAATTTAGCATCTAATCCTTTTGATGCGGACAGCTGCTGTTTGTCAACTGCCGTTACTCCAATTCTACGGAGAATAATAAAATATAATATTAAAAAAAATGTCATGGCTTTAGGCTTAAATTTTAATTTCTATGCAAAAAAACAAAATTTTAATTCAAAATTATGACAAACTTGAAAAATTTTTCTTTAAAGTTAAGTGCTTGCATTGGAAAATCACACCAATTATAGGAAAGACACGTGTATGATAACGCAAGGAAGTGATTACAAACGAGTTGGCGAGCGCTTCTCGGTGGGCACCATAGAGGGTAGCTCAGCAGGCGGGGAGAAAAGGGATAAGTCGTTGTCTAAGTGGAAAAGGGTGCACCTCCATAGGCTGAGGAGATGGGCTGATCCAATCGGAGGTAAGTTTTATTCAGTGACGGAGCTCGGAAGAATTTTTAGGGGGGCCAAAGGAAAAAAATTCAAATTTTAGGGAGGGCCAAGAAAAATTTTAATATTTTTTTAATTTTTACCCTTTAAATATATAGATTTTTTTTTTCTTTGGGGGGGCATGGCCCCCCTCAGTCCCTTCTAAGCTCCGTCCCTGGTTTTATTTCACGTCAAGTGTGGCAACTTTTGACAAAATGAGTGGAGACCCGGGTTTGCATGAGTGTGTAGGCCGCATCTTTTAGGAGTTGACTTGGGTTGTCTTATGACTTCTAACAGGGAGGTTTGATTGCGTTTAAGACTTAGGCTTGTTGCCATATGATTGCGTCTGACACGTTAGGCTGCAACATCCAAATTGCCTCTAACACGCCGATTTGCTTCTTTGGCTGTGAATGGTTACTTCAGCCGCTTTGCGAAGGCCAATTGAGGAAAACCTTTCTCTTTCCCATAGTTCACCAATTGTTCACTAGGTTTTGTCAGTTTTAGCTGCCGATTTTGGGCTGCAAAGAGACACAAAACGTCAGGGGGTGCTAGGTTTCTCACCTACAACAACCCTTCCGATGCTTAACTCAGTAAATGTCGCCGAACTATATGTGAGAAACAAGAGAAAAAAGATGAGAACAAGCTCACTAACTATGCATGAAAATGGCAGTGAAGGGGTGGCTTAGTATTGAAAATTAACTTGTGAGAGATGCTTCACGGTGGTGATAACAACTGGGAGAAGGAGATGGAGAACATTGACAGTGGAGAACAAGGAAGATGATGGGCAATGCATGCTGGAAAAACAGGGGAGATGGGAATAGCATTCAGAAAGTTTTTGCTTAGAAGCTTTTTAGTGATTCTTTGCTTGTGATTTCACATTAACTTATGTACACCTGATTCAGGGAAATAGTTGTCATTTTATACTCTTACCCATTGGTGACATAAGCCATGTATGTTGGCTTTTGCCAAGTGACTGCATGAATGCTTTGACAGACCTCACCGGTCATGAAGGACGTTAGCCCCCATTGACTTGGTATCCCAAGGCAGTAGGTTCTGGACCAGAGAGGGCTCTTGGGGCTGATTTAAAATGATGGGCGGAGGGTTTCGCGACCAGAAAGGATCTAAGTTCATGGAGACCTTCAGTGCCTAATGAATTGAGTTTCATCACGATAGATGGATACCTCATCTCAACCGTCCGCTGCCCAATTGACAGATATATATCATCCTAGCCATTTGTTACTAAGGTAAATACATAGACACCCCCGAGGTTTGATCTAAATAACAATCTCACCACTGTTATTAATAAAGTAACATAGACACCCTTAGAATTAGAAAACATGGGGTCTTGACACATAAAAATAGGGGTTTTAATGTTACTTAAAATATCAAAATGTAGGTCTTTATGTTACTTTATGAATAACAGGAGTGAGTTTGTTACTTATACTAAACCTTGAAGGTGTTTATGTATTTACCCCATTTGTTACTTTTGGTAACTTGGCTTGAAAGGTGAGCGAAGCGGGCCTCATGTGCCTGAGCACTTGGGTAAGGAGACTCTATAATCTTGGTAAGATGTTGTCGCCCTGAAGCATATCAATGTGGTGGCTTGTCGATATTGAGTTGATCAGAGAGGGTATTTTGGATATTTCAAAAAAAAGTCACAAAATGCCATCTAAATTGAGGATAATAATAATGTAAACCTGTTTTTAGTTTTTTCAAATAAATTTTGTAAAGATAGAAAACATAAAATCCTATAACAAGTAAAATTAAGATTTTGGGTTAATTTCTTTAAATAATAAAATCAATATTTTATGAAAAAAGAGAAGAGGGTAAAATATAATCTAAGTTTTGAGATTTTTTTTTCAAAACAACAATATCTTTAAAAATTTAAATAACTTAACCAGGTTCAATATTAAAATTTAAATTTATCACAATTTTTTAAATATAGAAATATCCAAGAGTTCCATTACACTATTTAACAAGAATGGGTAGTACTCAATTATTCGGCACTTTATTTGAATATAATATTTTATCATATAATTTGAGACTTACACAATAAAAACGTTATAGTTTTGTACAAATAAGAAAAAGGGTTAAATGAAAATGGGGAGTCGTGTGCGGTGTGGCAGACATGCATTACACTAGAGACAGACTCATGACTATTGAATTTGAGTATTGACTCATGGTGGAACACATTTTAAAGCCTTCTCAAAGTTCAAAAAGCAAGTTGGTTCGGATGTGAAATAAAGCCACAATAAATATTTCTTGGTAAGCTACTACTAGTCTGCTACCCTCGGCTGACTAGACTACACTATAGATTATATTTGTAATTATAAATGAATGTATATATATATATATATATATATATGTAGATAAAATTATTATAATTTAATTTTACATATATTAAAAATATTTGGTTTATTATAATCTGTAAATAAGAGAGAAAAGTTAAATTTTTTTATATTAATTATCAACTATTTAATTATTATATTAAAAAAATAAAAAATTTTAAGTGAAAATTTTTAATTATAATAAACACCAATAATTAAGTATTACGTAAACCAATCAATCCAATCCGTCACGCACCTGAGAAAGAGGAGAGAGAAAAAATTAAAAAAATGTATTTGGGTCCTCCCACTTAAAAGAAAGATGTAATACGATTGGCAAACAGTTTCGGTTCCCGTTTCATCACAGGAATCCGACGGTCACTATTTATTCCTTCAATTGTCTGATCTTCAAACACGTTTCTGCTGACTGTTCATGTGGAAGCATCATAATTTCCGTCACCAACTTCGGGCCCCACGAATCAGGAAAATTACAATTCGCCGGGGGCCCACTAACCCCTACCTGCTTCCTCAAGCCCACGTTTTTGTGGGACCCAGCTCATTGAAGCGAATGAGGAACGAAGGAGCTGAATTTCAGGACCCCCAGCCGCTGGTTGGGTTGGTTGAAGTTGTTTGTTACTCGCTCCACTTTTTCATTTCAACTATACAATTTTTTTTTTTTTTGAAAATTATTAATCTTGTAATAAATCTAACGATTTATTAGTTTGAAAATATTATGTGTAATTAATATAAAAAATGAAACTTTATATTATTATAATTATAATTTAATTTTTTGAAAATGATAGTGAATGCGTCTTAACATTCCGTCAACGTGTGATCAGTTTAAATTTACTATCACCGTGATATCGTTATTTAGATCAAGCCTTGAGGGTGTCTTTATTTATCATATTAGAAATGACTTTATATTGCAGCCACGGTTCTGTTGGAACACTAGCATCAGAAGCGTTAATTACACGATGATGATGTTGATTTTGACGGCTATGATTGAGAGGAATAGGGGGCACCGAAAAGAAAAGTAAAAAAGAGAAAAGATTTTGTACACTTTAACCAAAACCAAAAGAGCAAAGTATTCTGAAATGACTATTCCACCCCTTTACAGCCGCATGAAGAAAACTATTTTAAATGGTTAGTTTAGTCAAACTGCTAATTTGGACAATAGAGTTAGAACAGGAAGTCATGGCGGTCATTTTCAAAATTTGTTAGAAATATTTAAAAACCTTTTCTTCACCCGCTTAAAGGAGCGTGTGTAACCTTCCCAACAATTATTATCCTATCCAAGCTTGCATCAGAGTTCACACCACACACCATTGGCTTAATTTAAAATTTAACGAGTCTTATTATTATCAGAAATTAAATGAATATTTAAATTTAATCATTTCTATTTATAATTTTATATGGATATATAATCTTATCATATAATCTCAAATCACATATTAATAACTCAATAACGATTTGATTTCTTCTAAAATTTAGATTCAACAATTAAAAATTATTGATAAAAATATAAATTATCAAATAAAGTATTAAAATAACCTTTATAAATAAATCAAATAATTTTTAAGTAAAATTACCAAATCATAAATATAATATAAAATATTATAATCATTATTTTTGTATAAAATACCACAAATGTTTTGAGTGAGAAACATTAATTGAGAGGTAATTTTTTTTTTTTGGTAAACACGTTTTATAAATTTAATTCAATTGGATACTTCTCCGTCAGGTAAAGTTCACAGTCACACAATAAGAAGAGCGTGCTTACACGCGCCAAATCCTAACGTAAAACATGGTCTCAGTAGGAAAAGAAAAGAAAAATGCAGAGAGGACGTGACAGTACGGGCAGTAGCAAGGTGACACGTAAACCCTACACGGGCAACGGGCAGCGCCAAACGCCGTCTTTGAACGCCACTGACGCCGTTTTATAATACAGAAGACACGAAAAGATCAATCATTTTATTACTCCGAACCTCAGCTGCGTCGCACTGACGCAGGTTCGGAGAGAGGCTTGGATCTCACAAAGCCCTCACTCGAAAAAGCCAAGCCAGAACCGAAACCAAGAGAGAGAAGGGACAGAGGGTGAGTTCCAGAGAGATAAAGAGAGTGAGTTCTAGAGAGAGAAAGATGGGCCAGATCGTGAAGAGGAAGAAGAAAGGGAGGCCGTCGAAGGCGGATCTGGCTCGGCGACAGATATCTCCGTCACCGGCGCCGGAATCGGAGGTGCGACGGAGTGTCAGGCGCCGAAATGTGCGGTACGACATAGACTACTACGAAGATTACTTCGACGAAGAGGACGAAGACGAGGAGGAGGAGAAGAGGAGAGAGAAGAAGCTAAAGCTGGTGTTGAAACTGAATCAGAGGAGTGAGTCAGCAGAGAGGGATCGGAGCAGGTCTCGGTCGTATGCACGTGGGGAACACGCGTCGGAGGAGGAGGAGGAGGAAGGAGAAGAGGAAGATAAGCCATTGAAGAAGAGAAAAATAAACGGTGTTGATGTGAGTGAAAGTGAAGAAGATGATAATAATTATGATGAAGAGGTACGTAAAAATGTATCAACTCACAGCTCTGCTGAAATCTTGGAGACTTCTGTGGTGGTCGAGAGTTCAATATTGCTTGTTAGTGGGAATTTTGAGGGATTATATAACGGTCGGGTCAACTGTCAAAAACTAACAATAGAATCTGATCACACGCTCTCTACTTTCTCTCACTCACTCACTCACCCTTTGTGTCTTTCTCTCTCTACCCAACTCTATTTGTCTATCTATATCTATATTTCTTTTACGCACTGTCTCTCTCTATGTTTGTGTACTTGCGTATTGTCTGCTTTAACTGTCATTGTCTGCCTCTGTCTTTGTCTTTCTCTTACACACGCAGTTGTAGGTTTGGTTTGGTGAGTGCACAATATGTATATTTATTTGTGTTTTACGGGTTTTAACAGGAGAGGGGGAGAAAACTGCAGCCAAAACCGCAGGACTCGCTTCCAGGTTTGCTCTGTTTTTGTAAATATTATCTGCCTTCTGTCGGAGATTTTGAGTATTTGATGTGGGTTTGTTGAATTTCTGCTCATTGTTTGATCAGGGACGCCAGTAAATCATTCATCCGTGGTTCCATTGCCTGATAAGAAGTCATTGGAGTTGATTCTAGACAAATTGCAAAAGTGTGTGGCCTATACTGTTTCTTTCTATATTTCTGTCGCTGGTGATTGTTGTGGCGCTTATGGTTGTTTTTGTTGAATCTATGGCAGGAAGGATACTTATGGTGTGTATGCAGAACCGGTTGATCCTGAGGAGGTGCGTGGAATTTGCTTTTTGAAATGTCTGTTTGCTTTTGGAAGGCATAAATTATCATCAAAGATTGAGGTAGTGATTGTTTTTGTAGCTCCCGGATTATCATGATGTTATAGAGCATCCAATGGACTTTGCCACGGTGAGGAAGAAGCTGGCGAGTGGATCATATTCTACCTTGGACCAATTCGAGGTTAGTATTTATGCTCGGCTGTTTTTTGATTCATAGAGCTGTTTCCTTGCTTGGGATATGGGGCTTCGCTGTGGAATTTTGGGAATGCTGGGACAGTCTTGTTTCTGTTTTGGTTTATGAGATCAAGGCTCCGTTGGAGGGAGGGTGTTTTTTTTTTTTTTTAAATTTCTGTCTGTACCAGTGCCTCTGCCTATGCAATCAATGAATTGGAGTCACGTGTTATCACTCACTCTACTGTTGCCCAACCAGCTGGGGAATGTCAACCTGGTGCTATGTTAAAAATTGGACAACATTTTGGTCATTGTAATCTTGGAGCCTCGTCCTTTGCTTATGTTATAGTGACAATATCTAATTAAAGTTCTTTAGTCCGTGCCTAGACTGTCTGATATAATCATCATACGTGGCCTTCAGTTCTTTATGCTTTACCACGTATGCTGAACTTGTTAAGAAGCAAACCATCTGCTGACAGAAGAGAATGGTAGAAATGGAGGGAAGGGCTAAACCGTTTGTCTAGCTGTGGAGATAGCACGGAAAAATAAGAGAGGAAGAAATAAATATCATACAAGAATGCCTCTAGTATGTGATTAAGTTGAGGTTATTTCATCAGGTTCCAAGTATAAGGGGGATCGGTCTTATATGTACTATGATTTGAAGGTTGTATTTGCTCTTCCTGTTCCATGTAATAGGCCGGTTTGAGGAATCTTTAAAAATAGATGTTTAGCTGTCTGATGGCTGTATGTTGCAAATGATTGAAGTTTTCTTCTTTTGGTATAAAAAGTAGGAACTTGTTAGTGAAGAGCAGTGCATGCTTGCAGGACTTCGGGTCCTTGGTGTTTACATTTAATTGAGTGGGAGAGCATCCTTGCCTCACAGGTGGTTGGGTTTTATTACTGACTTAGTTCAATGAAGAGGTCCTATAAAATTGGGTTACCAACAAATTCATTGAGAAAAACATGCATTCTAGCCTTTCG
The DNA here is from genome assembly GCA_026225755.1 of Bursera bipinnata. Classification (NCBI taxonomy): domain Eukaryota; kingdom Viridiplantae; phylum Streptophyta; class Magnoliopsida; order Sapindales; family Burseraceae; genus Bursera; species Bursera bipinnata. Next base: position 16,306 of record JANKKC010005358.1, read on the forward strand.
GGTTCATTTTCACATGGTCTTGTTCATGTTACATTCATCATTGTTGCATCTTCCCTTTTCATTATGTTTTAAAAATTTTGTAGCATTACGAATTACATGGTTGTGAATATTTGTCTGTGTATGAGAATTTTCTCTGCTACTGTGTGTATTTTGTTTGTTTTAGATGGGATAGGTAAAAAATTAGTAATTAGAAGCTGGGCCAAAAAAATTATTGATATCAAAGGGGTTATTTAGAACACATGTCTAAATGATGGTTGTCCATGGAGGGGCACCTGGAAGTTCCCTTGCTTCCTCATCCCCAAGTTGAGCGGTATTGAACTTCATCTGGATAATGCTGACCAGATTTGTTTTGTAATTCATCTAAGCCAAATCCTGTCATCTTCTTGTCTGAAAATAGCAATGCCTACTTGCTGATAAATTGGAATAGTTTTTTTCTTGATCATTTCTCAGCAACATTACCTGGTTAGAAATTCTGCTCAATTTTCAGGTGGAGCTTGATCTCAAGATTATTTGTATTTTCAGGTGGAGCTTGATCTCTAGATTATTTGTTGTACTTTTACCTTGTAAGATTGATCTCTCTGTGAAATTATGAGAAATACCATGAGGGTGGGTGGGGGCACCTTGCTTTACCAAATTACTTTATGAACTACATATGTGTACACACTATAAAACGCATGCATTTGACATTGTCAATTCTAGGTATTGATAATACCTTTCATTTTATTTGTGTTTATGGTTACATTATGTGCCATTTCTTTGTTAGAAATGTCTTCTTATTTTGTTTGTTCCCTTTATTCTCTCAATATGTTTTGGTTTGTAAAGCTGGTTTTCTGTAATGCAGAGTGATGTTTTTCTATTATGCTCAAATGCAATGCAATACAATGCGCCTGACACCGTATACCATAAACAGGTATAAACTCTCTCCGTCTTGTTTAATTCTTGTACTTACCTATTTGTTTTGAATATTATTAATCCAATTATCCAATCGTTTTGCAAAGGCACGTGCCATTCAAGAGCTGGCTAGGAAAAAACTCCATAGGTTGAGGATTGGCATAGAACGCTCTGAGAAAGAGCTCAAGCCAGAGAAGGAGCACAAACCAGAGAACGAGCTTAAGTTGGAGAAAGATGTTAGGTCAGAGCATAGAGGAAAACCTAACCTTTTGACAAAGAAACAAGCAAAGAAACCTTTTGGTCGGCCCATGCAGGAACCTGTTGGCTCTGACTTTTCCTCAGGTGCCACTCTTGCCACTACCGGAGATATTCAAAATGGCTCCATTGCAGTCCAAGCTGGTGGTTGTGAGAGGCCAAGCAATACTGAAGGGCTTGTAGAGGGTAATTCTTCCATGGTTGATAATAACTTAGAGAAGGTGGAAGAACTATCATCAGGTATGATAATTGAGAGTTCTATTTAGTATATGATCATTTGGAATTTCAGATGTAGATCTTCAATAGCACATCGAAGGCGACATAGGTTTTGTAATTTTTTCTTTTGTGAGGGGGAAATCTCCATCACATGCCAAGAACTAGGTTTTCAAAGTTGTTTTCCAAGTTTTGTGAAGCCAAAGCATTGTTGGAGCCGATGTTATTGTTTTCTTAGGTCAGAATGGTATTGCATACGGTGTTCTAACATCTCATCATTGTGTAGTTTTTTTCTAATTGCTATGGTGTTTCAGGGAAGGGTCTCCTATCTAAATTGGGGAGGAAGCCAACTGTGCTTGATGAGAACCGTCGTGCAACTTACAACATATCCAATCAACCTGTGGTCAGATCAGAGTCGATATTTACAACCTTTGAGGGTGAAATCAAGCAGCTGGTTGCTGTATGTGACTGAACTAAGTAGCAACCTCTTTTCTTCAGTACTAGTTGTCTGTACTCTGCAATTAATTTGTTTTGTTCACTTGAATCAGGTTGGCCTTCATGCAGAATATTCCTATGCTAGGAGCTTGGCCCGATTTGCTGCCACTCTTGGTCCTGTTGCTTGGAAAGTTGCCTCTCAGAGGATTGAGCAAGCACTGCCCACAGGATATAAGTTTGGTCGTGGATGGGTTGGCGAATATGAGCCACTTCCAACCCCAGTATTAATGCTTGAGTGTCGTTCACAGAAAGAATCTGCTCTGTTTAAAGAGTTCCAGTCTACTGCTGATGTGCGAAAAGATGATATTGGTTTTAAGACCCCTGTTCCCACTAAGGTTACTGTTAGCCGGCCTGTGTCAGAAGGGAATTCATCTTTGTTTCGTCCTCCTAATGGGTCCATCTCAGAAGGAAAGGCCTCACTGTTTGCTTCTTCTGGAACAAAATCCCGTACCCCTGTTAATTTTGTTAACCAACAACAAAATCCATTTTCTAGGACTTTTGCTGAGCCTGAGAATAAGGTACCAAAACAAGTTGAATTGAATTTACCACCCTCAGCAAGCCAGAGTAACGGTGATCTTGTTCCTGGAAAGCAGCTTGTAAACAAGATAGAGGTTGCAGCTTCTAGGTCAAGTGAAATGGTGTCCAGGAACACGAATCTCTTGCACACTTTACCTCCAAAGCTGCCAAATAATAATGGAGTTGGTGGTGGAGGGTTGCCCAATGGAAAAGTGACTAGTAATTGTGGAAATATAAGAGTGCTTAGTCCGTCATCCGACAATGTTCCTAATCAGATGGCCAGGGCAGCATCATACTTTCCCCATGGACAGGAGCAGGGCCTTAGTGATCCCGTTCATTTGATGAAGATTTTAAATGAGAAGGGTCAAAAACAGCAGAATTCTTCAAATCAATCCCCTACTAATACTCCACCAGTGATTCCATCAGTTCCATCTGTTAGAAGAGATGATTCAAGCAATGCTGCTGTAACCGCTGCCCGTGCCTGGATGTCCATAGGGGCTGGAGGATTTAAACAAGTAACCGAAAATTCCAGCTCACCCAGAAATCATATTTCTGCGGAGTCATTGTACAACCCATCTCGAGAATTCCAGACTCAAATTGCACGTGTTCGGGGTGAATTTCCACTTTCTGTAGGTATGCAGTTTCCCCTAGAGAAGAACAGTTTTCCACCTCAGGCATTTGTGCCGCAACATGTTCGTCCAGTAAATGAAGCACAGTTCCAAAATAGGCCCATGATTTTCCCTCAGTTAGTAACAACTGATTTGTCTAGGTTCCAGGTGCAGCCCCCTTGGCGAGGCCTTAGTCCACATGCCCAGCCAAGGCAGAAACAGGAAGTGCTTCCTCCCGACTTGAATATTGGTTTCCAGTCTCCAGGATCTCCCGTGAAACAGTCTTCAAATGTGATGGTTGACTCGCAGCAACCAGATCTGGCTTTGCAGCTCTGAGTATGGATTGTTTTTGAGGAATTGGAGAATCAGGGAAGAAGTCAAATGGTAATTTTGGCTGCAATGTCTATTTCTTGCCTCATATTGCCTTAAATGCATGAGATGTGAGAATGACACTTCTTCTTCGACGTGATGTAGAAATGGCCTGGCCTACTTCTGAACTCAAAAAGTAAAATTTTAGTTGCAGTCTTGGCTGAAATTAGTTGTTGGAGATGTCTGATTGCGACCTTGACTTAGGCTGTTTTGGATGTTGGAGAAGATAGAATCATCTGGGGGGAGTGGGGGAGGATAATTTTTGAATGGATCTTTTTTCTGTCACCTTTTCCTAACTGGAATTACTGACTTGAAAAATGGAATGGCACTTTCATCTGTTGTATAATCAAAGCCGCTAAATTCTTGGAAGAGTTCAGCGGAGCAGAGATTGTTTCGCGATGGTTACCTATTGATTAGCAGTTCCTAATTAGATGAATTACATGTAAAACCTAGTTGATGCCTTGTACATATGTTACAGGTTTACTAGAGTTATTGGTCAGGTTGTAGTTGTATTTGATACCGTCTACATAGTTCCATTGATGATTCCACTTCTTCACTTAGTGCTGCTGCTTCCTCTTAAATGGGATTACTGTCTTCTTTGACATCTCTTGAATTTTTCAATTTGTTTTCTATTTCAAGCAAGAGAAAAAAAAGAAAAGAAAAAATAATCCCAAATTCGACTGGATTAAGATGCTTAAATAATATTCTTCTGAGGCCTTAGTCCTGATGCATGAAACCGTGATCTTTAAAGGATTGTCTGGAAATGCTGCATCAAATGTAAATAATCTTGGGCTTTCCTTGTCATGGGGTTCTAGTTAGATTAAATGATGACATTCTACTCTATTTAGTTAGATTTTGACATTCTTGCATCATTACAATCTTGTTAAGTTACTGATTCTGATTAGATTAAATGCTGAAATTCTGTTCGTACTTAGTTAGATTTTGACATTCTTGCATCATTCATTCATTACAATCTTATTAAAGTATTAGGTAGATTTTGACATTCTTGCATTATTCATTCATTACAATCTTAGGAAGTTATGGCATTGACAAAAATAAAAGTAATATATTACATATATAATCATTTTATACATTCTAGGTCATACAATTTGAGATTATGCCATATTTTGGGGTCATGTCTGCCGGTGTAAAAATTGATTACTTTCAAGGGTACAGACTTTTTGGTAAAGTGGGGTTAGTTGAGGTGGTGTAAACTGGTCTAGATATCTACATTCCAAAAAAAAAAAAAAAAAAAAAAAAATNTAAACTGGTCTAGATATCTACATTCCAAAAAAAAAAAAAAAAAAAAAAAATTGAGATAATTCCACTAAATAAAATTAAAATAAATTTTAAGATAATAATTCATACAATAAGAATTTAACACATTAAAGTGATGTTGCATATATAATTTTATTATTAAAAAGATAATCTATACCTTTTTTTTTAACACCCATTAGATTTGATTGAAACAAGTAGATGGTTATGAATTAATATAAAAAAAAAAAATTAATCAGAAATTTATAGTACAATAAGCAAACCTGAATAAAGATAGTACAGCCATACATAACTAACTTTGCGGGGTCTGCTACATTTAAAATTTTACAATCAATCTACAGATTGCAATGTAGTTACCATCCTACAATCTACTTGAGAAAATTGTGTGTCATTCAAGGCCATATAATTGAAACTACCATTTCTTTCTTTCAAAAAAGAGAAGTCAATTCAATTCCATGACTTTTAACATTCACAGCTGATACACAACAGACATCAAAGTCTCCTATCTATCCTCCACCCAAAATCAACCTGTTTTCGATTACCATAACGAATGATACATCAGATAAACAGACACACGGGCAATATAATAGTCTGTAGCTAATACCATCGTTTCATTAATTAGTTACAGAAAACTAACAATCTGTACCCAGATTACTAGTATCTTTTTTGCTACCTTGGTGAGGAGCTTTGCTTTTAGGACTCATTTAAGCTATCATCTCCTCCCCATCCTGCTTGAAAAGCTCGAAAATGAAATGGGAAAGCCTTGTTTTGGCTTACTTTTCGTGCCTTTCCCTTCGAATTTCTTCTGAGTATCGAGATAGCAGACATCTCCATTGCATACAAGTCGTTTGGGCTCAGATGATTCTGTGAAACAGCTGAAAATGTTTAAGAAACAAGCCATGGAAAATTAAATAAACATATAAATATACAAAACAACTACAATTAATATGGTGAAGGAAGCGTCAGAGAGATGTGTTCTGCAGACGATACTTATAATAGAAGAAGGCAATTTAATTAGCTTGAGAAAAACATGTCAATGTTGGTAGGCTTTGACTATGGTATTGGTTTTAAACAATCAACAGACAAAGGCACACGCTTCAGTTCTACAAACCATACATTTTTTTATGCAAACAGTGATGACCAAAACTGGTCTTTTTTTGACTCAGTTTATATCAATGTTCATATTCATAACAAATTAAACACAACCCACCTAATCTCAGTTGAAAAGTTCTTCATCAAAATTATCTAGACCTCGGTATCCTCACTTTTCATTATATTATTATTATTAGTGTTGTGGTAATAACGATTGTAATTACAATTATTCTTTTGCTTTGTCTTATATGAGCATCGTCAATCAAGGATCAAAATTGGGTTTAAGGGTACGTAATATTGATGGTAAATTAAACGTGTTTTTGCATGTGTTTCATATTTTGATATAAATATCATAAAGGTGTTTTTTTGTGGTCGTAAAGAAACACGTAAAATACTCGTCGAAGAAATACTTGATATTCTTCGATGAAAAGTTTTCGGTAAATGACTTTCTAGAAATTTTTTTTTCCATATTTTTCTTTGGGAAATTGTGAGAAATAATCCAAAATCCAAATTAGAGAGTCTTTTTATTGCTAGTCAAGTCCCATTTTATTTATTTATTTATTCTAATCAGTTGCAGCCCAATTATCATAATACCCCTCCACATACAATACCTAAATCTATCTTCCTATTTTTTAACACCTTCCAACGGATGGATAGTCATCGGTTTACCAGACCGTTATTAGACAATTGTCGAAGTCACTGAAAAGTCGTTAGACTAATCGGATAATCACAAAAAAATATCGATCATCGTCGAACAATCATCGGATAGTCGTCGGACTCACCAGATAGTCATCAAAAAATTGTTAGACCATCAATGGGTCGATATCAGATAGTCAACGGATGAGAGAGAAGAGGGAGGTATAATATAGAGGTGTATAATTATCATTCACTTGGGTTTAGTTAGAGAAATCATAGAAAACCTGGGGGTTGAGTATTTTTTAAAAGACGCCCTAACTTTAGATCATTTCATATAATTTTCCTTTTTTATTCAAATACTAAAATAATTATCAAGTTACAAGCATAAGGATAAATTATTTTAGATTATGCTAATTTTTTTAAACAAGTATTTTACAAAAAAAAAAAAAAATTAACATGTGTTTATAAAATGTTTATACTATTTTAAAGTAATTCAAAGGCAACCTTATTAAACACACTTGAGATAAAATGTCAAATGGTATGGAATTGAAAAATTGTGAGAAATGCCCCAAAATTAGGGACTTATTTAAAAAATAACCAATCCTCTTATTTTCTTTGATTTGCCTAATAAAACCTAGATGAATGATAATTATAACCATCCTGTATAATACCTCCTTCCTCTCTCTCATCAGTCGACTGATCAGAGACGGTCCTGCAACTATCCAGCGATAGTCCAGAGTTTGACGAATAGTCTGAAACATGTCTAGTAATGGTCCGACAATTGTTTGACATCTTTGATGAATGTCTAAAAACTGTCCTACAAGTTTAGCACCGATCTAATGAGTCTAACGACGATCAAATGAGTCTGGTGACTATCTGGCAACGGTTCGACTAGTTGAAAACTGTCTGTGACTTTCTGGTGTCTGTCCGATGATGGTTTGGTAAATCCAACAACTGTCTGACAACGGTCCAATGAGTCTAATGATTGTCTGACAAATTTTTTATGATTGTTCAACGGTTATCTAATAATTGTAACGATGGTTCGATGATTATGACCACTATCTAATGACGGTCAAATTGGAAAGTATTGGAGACGGGGAAGATGAATTTATATATTATAGATTGAGGGGTATAATAATCATAAAGCTAAGAATGGGTAAACTCATCAAAAAGATCCTCGGGGTTAGTTATATTTCAACTGACCCCTAATTTTGGGTCATTTCCATAATTTCCCTATGAAATTTGTAAAAGTTGCTTCCGAGTTGACGAGTCTCGAAATTACCTGTGTTGTTGCTTTTTTTAACCTTAACAGTCAAACTGTAAAAAACTGAAAAGTTTTTTTGCCAGATAGACTCTTTTCAAATGGGAGCTAAGCAAAGAACCAGCCGTTGCTTTTTTTAAACACAAAAGTCAAAAAAGTTCGAAACGATAAGAGTCCAACAACATGCAGATGAGAGCAAAGCTGTTCTACGAGAGCTGTAAAAACTAAACCCGCCTTGTTATCTCAACCATTAATATTGCTCTCTTGAGATGTACCCGGCAACTACCTCACACATTCAGTTTTCACGAGCCAATAGTTTCCTATAAACACCCATCAGAGAAGCAAAAACAAACAAAACAAACCAAACATCACAATACACAACAAAAGCCAAAAAAAAAAAAAAAAAACTACAAAACCGAGATTGGCAACAGAGTCCCTAACAATTTCTATACAGAATCAGCAGCCAGCACTAGCATCTAATCAAGATCCACAGCCTACAACTATTCAACGTTTGAGGACAAGACATCTTGCATTGTCCTAGGTGAAGTCAATGCCACAAACAACTGCAACCAAGCCCAATGACTTCTGCTAAGTGACTTTGTTGTTATCTTTATTTATTTATTTTTTTAAAGAGAAAAAAAAAAAAAAAAAACACGAACTCAAAGGCAAAATTCTCGTAATGCTCTTTTAGCCTTGTAAGCCAGCCTCGAGGACCCATTTCTACAGCATCAAAGTAAATAAATAATATATATATATTTTTTTGAATTTTTTTCTTCAAACACTTTAGCTTTGGGTTTATTTTTTGTTTGTATCTAGGAGCGCACATATATGTATAACACAGATGGAAAGACTGTGTTGGACAATAGTTGTAACGAACAGCTTGAAAATGGGTCCTCGGGACTGAACGTTGATGTTGGTGCTGAGTTTGGTAAACGAGGAATTCAGCCGAAGAAGGGGCCGTGGACGGCGGCGGAGGATGTGATACTAACGGAGTATGTGAGGAAATACGGTGAGGGCAACTGGAACGCAGTGCAGAGGAATACTGGGTTGGCACGATGTGGCAAGAGTTGCAGGCTTCGTTGGGTAAATCATTTGAGGCCTAACTTGAAGAAAGGCGCGTTCTCGCCTGAAGAGGAGAGGCTGATTGTTGAACTTCATGCACAGCTGGGCAACAAATGGGCTCGCATGGCTGCACAGGTAATAATTTTTTATTTTATTTTTCCAGAACAAACAAATAATAATATTTCGATTGCTTTCCAATCTTAATTTGAGTCCTCTCCTGTCCTGGTTGTTTTTGTTTTCTGCGTTGTCTCAGCCCCAGTTTTTATCGCTTTCCTTCTTGTGTTTTGTTTCCTAAATTCTGAAAACATTTATATTTCAACATTTAATTTCTTCTGTTTTAAGGACATGTTTTCACCTGGTTTATTTCGTGTTCGTCGGAAATCAACGAGGATGTTTTCAGAAAACAACTTCTGCTTCTGTTCTTTCTCCTAATTTGCAACCAAAAAGCCACATATAATCTCCATCAAAACAAATCATTTTATTCCACCAAGAGAGGATTGTTTCCGAAAGAATTTTTTAAGTCCTACGGAAACAACTTCTCTCTATCTCTTTTCTCATAAAGAAAAAAAAAAATGATTTTATCTGACATTTGTGCTTTGTCTTTCTGATAGTTACCTGGAAGAACAGACAACGAAATCAAGAACTACTGGAACACAAGAGTAAAGAGACGCCATCGCCAAGGCCTTCCTCTTTATACTACCAAAATTAAGCCTCAACACAGGGATCAACAATCTCATCTTTCTTACCACTCTCAACCTACAACTTCCACCACACGAAATTCTTCATTTTCTTTTCGAGCCACCGCTACAACTCCCACCACTCCCAGCGCTCAAGACCACCGCCATCCCCACTTCTCTCCTCCTAATTACAGCCGCAGCCCTACTCCATTCTCTCCAACTCCTCCACCTCTATCTTCTACCCTTCATTCCCCAACTTCCCCTACCACCCTCTCTCTCTTTGACTCCACAGCTGCTAATAATGTCAACAATAATACAAACTCCACTTTCCATTCCTCCAGAGCTTCATCTCTCCTTCAGAGCCCTCTTCGTCTTAAACGTTTTCATTCTGATTCTATTCTTAACTCTACCGTCACTAATACCAGTATTAATAACGGCTTTGAAAATACCAATAACATTGGCTGCAACAGTTATCAAAGCAGCAGCAACAGCTTTTCGCTTCCCTTTTCTCCGTACTTGCGAAGCTCACCATCGTTGCCCCCTTTGAGTACTCGGACTAATACCAAGTTACCCCCGCTTCCTCCCTTTTCAACACTACCCGTCAACTTCACTGCGCCAAACTCATCCTCCAATTGCCGAAACCCTGCTAAGAAAGATTGTAGTTTTACTAATGATTCGGTTTTTAGTTTGAAACCGGAGCTCCCTTCAAACCAGTTATTTTCTCAGAATGGAAACTCAGAGATGAATTTTGATAACGAGAAGTTGAGTGTGCCTAGCAGTGGAAGTGGGTTGTTGGAGGGTCTTTTAGAGGAGGCTCAGGCGATGGCTGGTAACTATGGTCAGAGTTCCAATAAGAGGCTGTGTTGTATGCGTTCAATGAAAGATCAGAAGTGTCAATTTAGTGAATTTAATGAGCGGAGTGATTCAAGTTCTTTGAATTTATCAGCAGGTAAAGATCTTATTTTTGCTTAACTTTCAAGTGGTTAATCATGCACATTTTACATGCTTTTGGGTGAACCAGATGCATCGATTTTGATTTTGTTTAGAGTTTGGTTTTTGATATTTTGAGACTCATCAATTTTCATTATTGTGTTTTAAATGTGTCTAAAATTCCGCAAAAGCAGAATAATGAACCATCTTTAACTAGAATCTTGTGTCTCTGTTGATTTGTGCATGCTTGAATTTATAGTAATGTCTAGCATCTAGTTCAGTGTATCAGAATATAATTAATTGTGCTTCAGTTTCATTTTCCGAGGTTGATCTTTAAAGAAGAAATTAGTGCTCGCTTGCGTCAACTCTCTATCCACTGCATTTTAAAATTTACCACAAACGGCATTAATA
>JANKKC010005369.1:0-11536 GCA_026225755.1 Bursera bipinnata
GACCCCTTGAAATCACATCAGTTTCATCTTTATCAGCACGAAGAAATTCCCAGAACACGCGCATTGATTCTGCAATAATTCCTTGTAACATTGAATTTGTAATTGCGTCTTCTTCATCTGTTCTTCTTCCCCTCCTATCCTTCAAATTATCCTCTGTAATGCAGCTATTTAGTGTTATTATACTCTGAAATAAGTTTAATTGTGACAGTTATGCACAAATAGGTAGTTTGTGCAATTTATTTACCTTTAATGACCGGAACCTGAAGAAGATTACAATGAGCACGCCTGTTCTTGACGTAGTTTTCAACCCTGCGGTGGCCTTGGAATTGCTCATTCTCAACAAATCTTTGCAGGAGCACTTGGAAAAGCTGGAATTCACCAGCAACTTGATTATACCGACGAAGTTCTTGAGTATCATATTCTAGCAGCTCAAAGGCCTTCCTATATTGCCAATGGAGAATTTCCCAGGAAAGGCAAAGGTGTCCAACATAAACCAATTCGAAATCCTTATGCAGTTCTCCAATTAACTGGAATGTTGGGTTGGCTTCATGCTTTCTTGGTTTGCCGGACCATAAGTTCTGTGAGAGAAGAGATTTAATTGCTGGAACTGCAGACTTTTGTGCCTTAATCAGTTGACCTGGCTCTTTCAGCTTAAGTAAATCTACAGATGATCACAAAGCACATGATCAGTAGCCTTATTCATAACATCGATAATATTCAGAAGTCTTAACACAGTCTTGATTTTCATTGTTTGCCTTTGACCCATTCTTAATATGCTTAATTATTCAAGAAAATTGTGGAAGCCAATAATCAATGTTGAGATGTTTCAGGACCATGAGAGAAATTGACAGGAGTGAAGCTAACGGATATTCTAATGATATAAATGTGTCAAAGTACCTAACAACTACGATAAAGTTAGGTAAAGTAACTGAAGACCAGGGGTCCACGGGTATGGACTTCAAATAATTGTAGCATCTAAAATCCAAGGCCTGCAAGAGAAACGGTCAGCATTATTGATACGTTTTGAGTGACTTATGGTTGGGAATAAATATGAAGAAACGCACCATGTTATATGATTCTTAAAGCATGATCAAAGATCAAATCAGATAGCTTATTCTACTATCGCTGATATAAAATAGAGGAACAATAATAACAGTTAAATACTAACAGCTAGCAATTCAAAAAGGTAAGGCTGGTAAACAGTAGACATTTTTGTGAAACCTCATTGACTAGTATGATGATACTTTAGTCAATAGAAGGAACGGTTCAAAGGAGAAGAAAATTATAGTAATAATTTTTTTTTCTTATTTGGAAATAAAGCTAAGATTTATTCAATAATTGCAGGAGAAAGAGGGTTTTGGGTTAACTTACCGATTGCATGCATGGTCTGTGAGTTCAAGACATCCAATTTGCGCATTTTATTCAAGTAGCTTCTGTAAAACCTGTGAATTTCGACGACTCGATCTTTGTACTCAAACTTGCTATCGAACTTCAATGGCTTGAGTTCCTCCACCATCTTTGGAGACTCAGACTCTTCCAAAATGGTGGCAAGTCCCCCTGTTCTTGCATTCTTCAGTTCCATTTTTAGCTGTTCTATAAGATCCTGATGCTCTAATGAGAACTCATCATCATCATCATCATCATCATCATCTTCATCTTCATCATCATAATCTGGGGCAAATTCTGTTTGCGGTTCTAAGCTTGGTTCTTCAAATTCTTCTGAACTTTGTATTGGATTTGTAGCTTCATAAACTAAATCTGCTTTCTCTTCATTGTCCTTGGCTTCATTTAAGTCTTCTCTGGACAACATTTCCTCATACAAGATACTTGAATTTTGTAACTGGGTTGCTTCAGATACTGTAACACTATCTACTGCTTCTGTTTCTTTGTGAACTAAATCTTTCTCTTCATGTTTGTCTTTGGCTTCCATCAAATCATCTACAGACAACATATCCTCATCCAAGACACTTAAATTTCTCGACTCGGGTTTCAATTCTATAAAATCATCATCAGAATCAAATATTTGATCTTCCATAACAGAAGTTCCTTGATCCAAAATGCTTTCAGCAGCCATTCCTTCAGTAACAACACTTGAATCAGTCTTTTCCAATTCTGAATTATCAACTGGCAAGGAGCAGTCTTGGAAAAGATAAGGAACAGGAACTTCACTCGGCGACTCGTAATTGCGCAGAAACTTGTACTCTGTGAAAACACTCTCTTCATTCTCGTTGAATGTTTCCTCCTGTTGTTTCTGCATAACATTTTCCAGATAGTCCTCTGCTTTCTCATGATCAAAACCCTCTTCGGTCTCAAGATTAATGCTACTATCACTGTTGGTAGAATCACTTGAATCCACATATAATTCTTGCACAGAAAAGATCATTGTTTTTTGTTCTTCCATGAATCCACTGATATGTTTCCCAGACGAGAATTCATACTTGTTAGTGCTTGAAGCCAACGCAGTCTCCATAAAAACAGATTTCTCTTTTTGTTCATCAATTTCATCAACATGCTCTCTATTACAAACCTGAAAACAATTATCTTCTCGGCCAAATTCATCAATCTCTGAACCCCTGCAGCAACTAGTATCGACTTGATTCTGCTCATAACATTCACCAGCCTTGAAACTGCCACGAAGAAAACAGCCCATAATTTGAACCAAACCAGAAATTACAAAAACAGAAAATCAAAAACAAAACAAGAGCTAGATTAACGATACCTGAAAATATATGCAACAACTGATCCAAAAACAAAAACAAAAAACTTGGAGAGAAAAACCTTGAAAGAACTAAACATATCTCCGCGCAAAACCTCCTTGAGAAAGCATCTATTATTAACAAAATCAAAGTGGGTGATGAACGTAAAAAATCTGCGGGTACCCATCAATTCAATCAACCTCTGCGCTAATATTAATTCCTAAGCAAAGTTAATGAGGTAAAAACGTGACTTCAACATGAGAATTCGAATTTCTCTGTCAAAACGCATTGGAGATAGTGGACTCTCCACTTGTAGAAAGCGAAATCTATGGAGACAGAAGCTAGCATCTGTGCCCAAATTGCGCAATCTATGGTAGAAAATTGAAAGAAAGAAAATATTTTTGCTTTGATTTCGCGCAAAGAATTTTCCACTACCGGTTACGAGTTTCTGTTTCAGTTTGAAATGTTGTCTATGTGGGACTGACACGTTTCATACTCGACACTCAGAAAGTCAAATTCTAGTTAAAAGCGAAGCGCTGGTATTAGCTTTATATACGTCAAGAAGGCTTCCACGTTGGACTTGGTCCGTTAGTCGGTCGTCTGTGGGGGAGCTGCGTGTTTGGTTCTCGTGCTAGGTTGTGTCTAACCCAGAAACGAATGCGTTAACGTTAGCAACCAAACAGTGTGGATTTCCTTTTCCGATGACATTAGACAATAATAGACACATCACAATTCCCAACAAAAAAATCGTGTTGGATTTTGGGTAGGGTCAGTTTGGACTAAGGGTTTCCTTATTGTTATTTACTTTCTTAAAAGAAAGAGCCTTTTCCTTTTAAAGAAAAAGCCTTTTTCCCCTTCCAAAGAAAAAATCCATGCAAAAATGGAATAAATTGTTGATAAATTAAAGAGGATTAGGTAGCTAATTATAATCTAGGGTATCTTAGGTCTAACTTTTTTACTCCTAAGGAAAATTTAATAAAAAGGAAGTAGTGAATATCAAATAATCAAATTTAATACTTTTTCTTAATATATATTTATCTCAAGTTTATCTGTTGCTATAAACTAACATATTTACAAATTTTGTGAAGGTTATGTTATTGGGGTATAAATTTTTTACTAAATTTTACACAATACTTGATAGTTGTTGATTTTTATAATCTAATAATAGAAAAAGTCATGAGTTAGTATAAAAAAATATTTTTTTACTTATCTTTCCTATTAATAGATTATAGTAAACCAATGACTATTAAATAATATATAAAATTAAGTAAAAAAAATTAAATTTTAATAATCTAATTAAATATAATGTTAAAGAAAAAAGTGTCTCGCTGATTAAAAATTTAGAACATGGTCAATAATGACCGCGAAGGGGGAAAAAAAAAATCAAAGTGATGATTCTTTGCATAGTTTAACAATTTATTATTATATTACAGATAGAAAATGTAGTCGGTTACCAGAATATTTAAACTAGAGAAAAGGCACAAATTGAGAATGAGGCATGTCCATGATAAAATAAAATTATTGAAGAAAAGAAAAGAATAGCCACTTAGTTTGATAGTTAAACATTTGTTTTACATCATAATTGTATTAGATACTAAGGCCACTAAAGTGCCATTAGTGATTAAAATTCAATCATAACATAATTAATCACATTGCTCTGCAGCCGACCCTCTTCCTCTTTGTTGCGTATTGAATTGGATGGTTTGGACCGGCGCGGTGCAAGTCTTTATCGGTCTCTCTTATAGTCTTCTTACAATATAAAATAATCAAAAAGTGGTGGTACAAGATGCGTTTAACTTGTCATATTCTTCAAAGCGTGTGATTTGAGCTGCAATTCGCTTTGTCTTTTGTCAAGCGAAGCAGCTGTGAATGTTAACGCAAGTGCGCAAGCAAATTCTTCGAAGCTATTGGCATCCCCCACGAGGACGGCCATTCAGAAGCAATTCCAGCCAGAGGGTTAAAGGGATCGTTTCGTTTTTATTGACTCTAGAAGTGCTTCTAAAGCCAAACACATCAAAATTAGCTAGGTTTAACGTCACCAATTTTAATGTTGACGGTTGTCGATTAGAAGAAATGAAGCTTTCTTTCATGTCTATTTGAAACAAATAAATAAATAAATAAAATTAGGCCTATAGCGACACTTCGTTTGCAGTTGCAGACACTAAACAATTAATTGGTTCTTAAGAATAAATTTGTACGAATAAATCACTTGCCAGGTGTGTAATGAGATTGAGATTGGTACGGTTTGATATGATGAAAATATTGTAAATAAAATGTCCACGTCGCAAAAATTAAGCAACACTCACTCACGTGGCTTGATTTTGGGATTTGTATGTGTCACTTTTAACCTGTTAAATGCTCACGTGCATGGTTTCTCTTCTCTATTCATTTACATTTTAATTCGCCTTAATTACGTTTGAAACCTACCGATGGATGGATAAGCAAAGATCTTGGTTTTATACATAAATGACGAATTATTGCAACATCTATTCTATTCCAAAATATCCGTCGTAATTTTAACTATTTTTCATTGTATAAATATCTTATATTAATTATTATGTTTTTAATTATATGGTTACTTTTTTTTTTTTACAGATTTTGAAAGATATATTAATTAATAAAATATACTTTTTATGGCTTAATAATAATTTGATTTTGATTTGGTCATATTGACTATTTACAAATTTATATATATTTATAAATTATAGAATATATATAAAACTCAATATAGGTATGTAGTTAATACCTTTATTTTAGACTTTTCAATTTTCAGTTTCTGGCATATGATAATAAAAAAAATTATCAAATTATGATTATAGTATCTAAATTTTGTGATTTTTCAAATCATTCCTTTAATTTTGTCGTTTTTTAAAAATTTACTTTTTGATTGGTTTATATTGGACAAATTTATCCTTATTTAATTTGAAAATCGGGTTTAAAGAGTTGATTAGGGAGACTGAATTAGATACTTTTATTATCATTATTAATGGAGGGATGTTATTTGTACCGCACCTACTAACTAAATAACCCTATCTCACCTTTTAAATCGTCAATCAAATAATGGAGGGTGGGGAGAACCAAAAGTTACATGCAACGTGTTAGGCAGCAATGTGGGCTTTGTGGATGGGTTGGACTTGAAGAACTGCGGCTCCCCGGCTGAACGTCATTGAGACTATTGTGGCCCATGAGGTGTTCATGGCTACAGATGTTGCAACAGATACTAGTACCGCCCACTCTGTAACAGACCAGATTCATTTCCTTCCCTCTACAATCCTCTTCTGGTCTCCGCTATTAGAAGAGACAAACACCACCAAAATTGACAGTAACAACAATCAGAGTTCTTAGATTGGATCTGGCTATACGCATCATATCAAATTTGTAAATAAACATATAAAATCTGCATATGTGTATATAGAACTTGTAAACGTATCTATAATTTTATATGAAACGGATGCGCGGATGCAACATAATATGACCCTCAGGTTTATGGTTTTGTTATGAGGATGGTGTTGGCCTGTTGGGACCCGATGATTTGGCACTGATGCATTTTCCTTTATATATTGGTTATTTCTTTGCATTGAGTTGGTTTCTTTATTCGCAACAAATTGTTTCCCATATCGGTGAGTTTCTTCTTTTTTTTGGTGTAAAAGGTTTTAAAGTTTGATATGAAAAATTTTTGTTTACTTTTGCTTATCAGAATAAAGGGATTTCCATTGACCGGAGAACAGTCCCATGTGATATCTTCCTTTTAAAATTCTTGCAGTTGGGACCTGTAAGATTGGACGTAAACCATTCATACTTTTTCCTTTAGATATTGCAGCATCTTCATCAAATGGGGATGCTAAGATCCACTTTGCAGCAGTAATTGAATGTTCAATTATCTGGTACATCTTCTCCTCTTTGGTTAGCTGTTTAGCTTGTCAGATTGCCATCATTATTGTTCCTGCAATGGTTCATGTAAAAATAAAACTAGAGGCTGGATTTCCTAGCACTAACATTAGGGTAATTTTGAAACTCATACGCGCGCTTTCTCTTACTTGTTGAACCCAAGAAACAAAAAAGCTGCTGATCGTGGCAATTTGCAGTGGCTTTAAGGGAGTAGAATCATAGATACTTGTACTCTGTGATAATTCCTGTCAAGTAACAATTTTGACATGGTTAAAATTCTGACCAATTAAGGAGTTGTTACTGGTGAGAATTTCGGAAGTTCTTCCTTTCATCAAATCAAAAAAGAAACCATGTGTAGCAAGTCTGTGTGCTTCAGTTGGCCCTGTCCATGAGCCCTCTAATCTCATAAATCATACTACTATTATATTCTCCTTTCTTTCTTGTTGAAGACGAGACTTGTCATAATAATACCTTGATTTGATGCTAAGATAGGAAGATCATGGGAGATTTGTTTTCAACTTTAAAGGTTAAGAACGGCTCCATAACCATAACCAGATCCCAAGAAATTAAACTAAGCGTGGCGTGGGCACATTCCTGCCCCCACCCGGAAGAGTAATTACAAAAAGTTCATTTTATGGCATGCAATCGCAGCGCTATCAAATCATTGGTTATCTCTCTTTCTTTCCTTTTCTTTAATATTGTCATTGTTCTTAATTCCCGTTTTTTGTGGGTTTTGTGTTACGTAAGATAGGTTTTCACACTAAACTTCCGCGTTATTTGCTTAATCATTCTCTCAAATTCACTCCACCGTAATTGGTCTTATCATTCATACTAACCCTATAAAGCAAGATGGGTACTACTGTGAATAGGTTCATGCTAGGTCATAATAATGACTTCGCACAAATGGTGAATACATAATGGCCTTACACTTGCAATGCAGCCGAAATTAGCCAGTCCTGTAGGTTTCTTTCCCACAAGTCAGGAATCCATTTTACCAAACCTAGAAGTGAATGAACTCGGAATAAATNAGGGCCAACCCCATATTTGACCGATGAGAATGAGAAGCAAAATGGGTATTTTGCTTTCAGATTGTTTTTCCAGAGTGTTTTGAGCCTTACATTCCCTTGAAGTTGAATGGAGGTTGCCAAGATCAAACGGTTTTGAAAAAGGGCAACCTTCGGTCTTTCATATCAGAAAAGCTGCCACATACTTAGATCTAGAAATAAAACTGTAGAAGAAATGTGACATGTGGCAAATTAGACTGCAAAAAATTGGTGGATCAAAGTTTATTAATTTGTAAACAGTTTCTGGTTCAGGCTTTTTCCTGCTTATCTTATTATTAGAAGCCGATGAAAAACAAAACTTGCCGCTTCAATCAACCGACCAAATAAGGAAAGGTGGCAGTCCTCAAAGCCCAGTGCTCATGTCACCTAACCTCGATTAAGCAAAACTTGCTTGCCATAAAAGTTTAGATGATCACAAAGATAACATATAAAAATATGGAGAGATGCGTTCCAAATTGCAAGCTTTAGAGCTGGATTAATTTGGCACACTCGTAGATTAAGAGTACACAACTATTAATTGTTAATCAGAATTCAAAATCACAACAACTCTTCCTCATGCCATAGAGAAAAGAAATATGATTATAAAGAAACTGAAACCGTATCAGAGCCATTGTCCCACGAAGACAAGAATGCACATATCTGCAAAAGTAGAAATGCTTTANTTAATGAATATAGTCAGACTTGCACATGACATATCATAACAAATCTCACCCTCAAATATTGATAAGCTACAATATATAAATTGTGGACAAACAAGTATGGGATTGGGAAATCTTTCCTGAGAGTGGATAATATTAGGCATGATACATTAATTTATACAAGAAAGATGAAGCTAGAAGATGAGAAGTTATGACATTAAACGAAGATTTTCACAACCTACTTAAGAGAAATAATACTAATTAACACATAAAATTAATTAGCAATGATGAAATTAATTTCTTTAATAATTGCTATCCTGATATCTTCAGTCTTCTGATTCTCCTCTAAGAACAACCAAACCAAGATCCTGATCCTTCAGTCTCTCTTCAGGGATTGAATTCGAGCTCTCTAATTTTCAGATTTAGGAGAAACATTAACAGGATGAACAATTTCCTCATTTTGATCGTTACCATTGATCGTGTAACTATTGCTACCATTAACGGCGTCATTCTTGCTGTTAACATGAGCACTAATATCCAACCCTATTTTCTTCCCGAAAGCCTGCTTCTTGTTATGCATCCAGACCTTGAACACTCGTCTACTAACGCCAACTTCGCGGCAGAACTCCTCCGTTAATCTCTCCTCTCCTTTGTTCATCCTCCAGCCAAGCTTCTCTGCAAAAGCTAACATCTTCTCTTTCTGCTCTTGTGAAAACTTCGTTCTTGATCTCTTTCTTGCACTTGCGTGGCTCTCCGTCTTCGTCGCCGCTTGATGGAAGCTTGCGTGGTGAGGGTAATGATCTTCAGCTGCTCCGGCGTAGCCTGTGCTGAGAGCTAGCAGCATGTGTGGTGCAGAGTAGTAAGAGCATGGTGCAGGTGATGTTACTGGTGGCTGCGATGAGTTTGTGTCTGGGCTTGGCGCTGTGCTTGGGTCAGTACTTGGACTTCGACTCCTTGGAAGTGCAGCTCCTGAGAGTGGTGCTGGTGGAGGTGGTAAAGCCAGGGAGGGAGGAGCGTTGGGGTCATAAGAGTCACGGCGGTGGAAGTTGCGGTGGCAGCCACAGGCGGCGCATCTAAGGGAGGTGGGATCCGTGGAGGTGGCAGTGGGGCTTGGCATGAACTCTCCACAGCCATCCAAGGCATGGCCACCCATGCTTGCAGCATGGTTTTTTAGGCATTCTTTGTAGGAAACCACCATTTCTGGTGGCAGTGGTGGATGGTAATGGTGGTGGAGGTGGTAAAATGAGACGTTGGTGAAAGACAAGGACTTGGTGGTGCTGGGGTGAGTTTGTGGTGGTGGGGACTCAGTTTCTGTATCTGGTTTCTTGGTGGTGGTGTTGATGTTAGTAAAGTCCATGGCTTATATATAAAACATTTACAAGGATTTGAAGATAAGGGTTTTGTTTAGAAGAGGCTTAACTGTTTTTATCCTCTAATGGGCATCATGAACGGGGAGAGAGTTATTTGGATGGTGATGATGATGATATGATAATGGGACATGATATGTATATGATGATGATGGTTATAATGAGAAGTAGCTAGTGATGCTCATGCTCATCAGCTATGCAAATGAATTGAAGGGTATCAAAAATAAAACTTAAAATGATGATAAATATCTATGGTTATGACTTAATAGAATTTGGGTTGTGGGTTGTGGGAACACAAATGCACGCCACCTCAAATTGCAATTACAGGTGTGATGTGAATCTGAAAGCCCTATAATCTCTAGGGTTGGGTTAGGCTAGGTGTGTAATTTCAACCATCTGCAGGGTTCCCCTTCCTTTCTCTTCACATCTCAGTATTTTCATCTTTGGTTAGTTCTTGGCGGTAAATCTGTCAAGTATATATTTTGATTAAGAATATATTCTTGTGAAATCAAATCACTGACTTTGCTTGGGTCAGTAATCTAAAAGCTTGTCCTAAACATAGTACGTGGCCACTGAACAGCAAGAAAAAGTACCAATAAGACAACTCATAGACTTCCAGCTCATCATCTGCAATGAAAATTTCCTGCACGATCATTATATATCTCCAATATCTTCCTGTATCCCAATTGTTATTTCTTGGTTTCTTCGTCTACTTACCTAATTGCTAAGATTACAAAAGTCTGAAGATAATGAATTGTATAAGTAGGCTAATCAGAACATTTTCTGCACAAAATTTGAGATAAACATGTTTTAAACATGGCTCGGAATCATCTTAATTATACAAACTATGACCAATTCTAACAACCCAACAAGATATCTTCTGCACTTCATGAAATTAATCATTTCGACTACAGTCCAAAAAGGGAGCTAGCTAATTAATGTGTTTGTTTAAGGAGTAATTAAGCTAATTAAACTATTCTAATAACCTTGCATATGGTGGTGATGATGGTGAATTGACAAATGAAAAGCAGCTAAACAAAGTTAACTTAATCTTGCAGGAACCTTAGCCTCTTGCTTAATTAATTATATACACATAAAATAAAACAAACGAAAGGTAGAACACGTTTGATTTGGTTAGGGGGCCACAAGTAGAAGCTAAGAATGTTGATTAGATTTAGAACCACCTTTAATCATGATTTCCCTCTGCCTCCACGTGTTGTAGACAATTAGGTGTGATGCGGCGCCACGCCATGTCTCCGTTCTCCTGGTTTCGTTTCAGACATAAAATGTATAAAGTAATCTCATCTGTTAACAGAAAAACATGTTAGATAGCAAGTTCATGTTTATGTTTATGTTAAGGTAGAGACTAAGAAAAGTTGTAATGTGTGGGCAACAATTACATCAGTTAGTGAAGGAGAATGGTAGAAAACTTATAATTGAATGAGTGAATTGAAAGAAAAGATTGACAAAGGAAGCCGCAGAGATAGAAAGTAGTCTTCATTGAAGGTAGCAATGTATCTAACATAAAGACTAGGCAACCTTTTAATTACTACTTGCATTACCAACATATATTTTGAATTAATAGAAAACAGGAACTGCTATTGCTTGTATTCATCTCTTTGATTGAACCCTGTAAAGCAAAAACATTATTGATGTCTGATATATACTTTCTACTAATTGCTAATGAATAGATTAAACGAATGTATTAAGGACTGGAAAAGGATTAAGAGACATAATCACATCACATCGCAATTAGTTGTTAGAAAATGCAAAAAAGATTAAAGCAATGTGTGGTTTGAAGATGAAGAGGTTCATGTAAGCACGATTCTACAAGATAAAGCTAAAGAACGTGGTCAGTGCACAAAGTTTGGTAGGTTTATTTT
>JANKKC010005384.1:0-21954 GCA_026225755.1 Bursera bipinnata
AATATTGCATTAAAAATTTGGAGGCTCATGAGTAATCTTAACCATTGATTTTAATATTATCTAGGTTCATAATTTGTGTTTAAATTTGTGTTTCATATATATATATAACTCAAAAATTTTATATTTTGAAATGGGTAATGAAAATGAAACAAAATTTTTTATCCTCTTATCACTATATATACTAAAGTAATTAAATTTAATATTACACTAAATAATGTATTAAATGATGTGATATCTATTATATAAATTATAATAAATTATAGGATAATATAATATTTTGAGAACAATAGTATTACAGTTTTTAAATTTAAATTTTTAGAATTCAAAAGTTAAATATCGATGCTTGTAGTTTTATCACATGCTAGCTATTCCCAATTAACAAATATCTTCATTAGTGTTCTCTTCAATGACCATCAAAATTACGCAATTGTTTTATATGAAAATTGTTGTGGTTTGTTTATAGATGCTTGGATTGATGCTAGCTTTCATGTTGAAAGTGCTTAAATATTGAGCATATATCTATAAGTTTAAATTTAAAAAAAAAAATGATAAACTTAATACTAATATTAAGTATATACGAAAATGATAAATTTAACATAGTATTAAAGTTAAAGTTACATGCAATTAAGTTTTGCCACTTAATGGTTTTACGTAGTAGAAAGGTGCATATAATGAGGGCAATATAGTTAACCTTG
This sequence comes from Bursera bipinnata, assembly GCA_026225755.1. NCBI lineage: Eukaryota > Viridiplantae > Streptophyta > Magnoliopsida > Sapindales > Burseraceae > Bursera > Bursera bipinnata. Next base: position 696 of record JANKKC010005384.1, read on the forward strand.
TAAATAATTTATGGCCATTTGGTATGAACAAAAATCTGGTTTCTGATTATTTTTCATTTTTACTTTTTTCATGTTGTGGGTGTTTATTTTCTTTATTTGGTTAATCTGGTAAAAAAAAATGTTATTTTCATATAATTTCTTGTATTTCTGTCTTCCTTGGTCAACTCTATGTCAAAATTATTATCATTTTTTCATTTATTTAAAGTCCAACGCGGACAATAAGAGCTAAGAAGATGTTTCGGGGAATTTGAATGGGTCAAATTGTTAATAATCTTTTTGAAGACAATTGTTGTTTTGTAGATACCTTAAGAACAAATCGTTATTAACCCTTTAATTATAAATGAAAACCTGAACATTGAACAAAGTAGTTTTATTTGTTAATATTTGTTTTTTTTATTTTTATTTTTCTATCCATCAATTAAATTTGTCACCTCATATTGTATAAGTTGAATTATAAAAATTGATAGTAGATACAGTGTTAAAAATATATCATAAAACGATCCGTAGACTCCAATCAATGTTAAACCGATAAATTTTGTAGCGAGAGATAGAGAATTATCATTAAATCTATATTTTTTCTTAACGTTATCATGAAAAAGATCATAATATTATGAGAAACAACTCACCAGTTGGTTACCCATTATTCTTGATCACCATTTAACAGAGACAAAAAACAAAAACAAAAAACAAAAAAACAAAAAACAAAAAAACAAAAACAAAAACAAACATCCAAAAAAATCTTTTCCCATTATTCTTGATCACCATTCAACAGAGACAAAAAAAACAATAACAAGAACAAACATCCGAAAAGGATAACACTTTTGATGGCTCCATCACCTTCATATCCTACCTTGAATCTAATTGCATGCATATATAATATAAGGCCTTGCTAAAACGATCATCTGAGGTCGAGCAACTCTATACATATATAAGAGAAAACTGAAAAAAATGGTATTTTAGAATACCTCAATGAAGTTTTTTAATTTGGAATGTTAACAGGGAGCTCTTTCAGGGGAGAGTCTAGGGTTTCTTTTCTTTTCATCTCTTTTCCTTCGTTTGAGAATGAAATATAAAAAACGCCCCAAACCCCCATCTCTTCTCTTTACAATTCTCTCTATTTATAGGGCTACAGCCCCATACCACTTGTGCACTTGAATGCCACGTACTTGCAAGCTGTGATACATTCTCATGGGATTTTTTTTTTTTTTTTTTTACCTTCTTCTTATCTGTAAGTTGGTGAAAGAAGATTTTATCTTATGAAGCATNCCACTTGTGCACTTGAATGCCACGTACTTGCAAGCTGTGATACATTCTCATGGGATTTTTTTTTTTTTTTTTTTTACCTTCTTCTTATCTGTAAGTTGGTGAAAGAAGATTTTATCTTATGAAGCATAAAAGTCTCCAATTTGCGCAGTTAAGCATTGTTTAATTACATGCTAGGATGCTACTCATCAAAGTCTCAAACAAATCGGCTGATCTTGATTACTCCTAAATTACTTTATCTTATCAAAACCACACCTTTGTTTTAGAACGTAATACGATAAAATTTTTCTTTTCATCTATGTAATTACAACCGGAATTAATATTCATAAGTTTCAAAATCAATATAAATGATTCATGGCTCCATATTTTCTACACAACTTTTTTTATTATTCCATCTTTAACACTTCAAACGCTCTCGCTTAGTACTTATTTATTGCTGAAATGTCATGCAAAAGGAGTATTTATATGAGAGTAACATGCAAAAATGGATCTATCTGCACCTTTTTAGGTAAATTTTGGATAAAGCAGACTCTGTGATGTATAAAACGTAACGGCAGAAGTTTATCTTTCCCTCTTTCGGTGCCTCAATTTCTGGTTACTGATGACACTATATATAACTCAAAAAGAAAATAGGAAAAAAAAAAAAAAAAAAAAAAAAAAAAGTGATACCAAGAAAACATTTAGAAGTCTTCAATAGGTAGATAGATATAGATAACTTTGCTTTCGTGTATCATGACTATCAAAAAGGTGAAAAATAAAAAGACATTGAGAATGCCTCAAATACTGTTTTGACACCTCAACACCCAGTTCCACCAAAAGTTGCAAGAGCTTGGCCAATATTGTACATTTTGTTAGTTGATAAGCGAATGGATTGCCAGAAACATTCTATGATTGTGTCAAATATTTACCAAGATTGGTTTGGAATCGATGAGTCTTCTACCGAATCAAATGCCTTCTTGTTCGATCCAGAAAACCAAAGATTGAATTGGGGTTGCAGCTTGATTCTCAGTAGAGTACAAGATGGAACGAACCGGCAGGCACGGTCTATTGTGTAAGTACAAGATTTGAAGCTTTTTCATCTCAAGAACCATTTATATCTTTTCATACAAGTGTCCATTTCGACCCCACATACCTTCGATTCCTTCAGGGTACGAGATGTTTGCATGTTTTAAGCTCAAGCCAAATTCAGGTGAGGGTCATCTGTGGACCCCAACTTTTAGGCCAAAACACTTGACACCCCCACGATTTTAAACTACAACGACGCCCTCAGAATTTAATTTTGTGGGTTACAAATTGTATGTTCCATGGCACCCCAAACAATGTCAAGCCCCATTATGAGTTATTCTTTAGAATCAATGTTCATTGAAAATCATCTCTCGAAAAACACCCTCACAACGTCATAGCACTCTAAGATTTCCTTATTTCTAAATAATTAGAAGATTTCTTCCCTTCTCAATAATTTCAATCATCGTAGCAAATCAACGAAGATTCCTCTTGTGGGTTATATAATTCTAAGATTTTTTTTTTTTTCCTTAACAAATTCTAAGATTTATTCCTTTCCCGATCTCATAAAAGCAGATAAGAGTTCTAAATTCTGAGCGTGTCATTGTAGGTTAACAATCGTTAGAATCCCAAATTTTTGGCCAAAAACTTCTGGGTGCATAGGTAGTCCTCTATTCAAGTAACAAAACAATCATATCAACTCTTGACTGTGTGCTACAGCCTGGTGTTTGGCATTGGCGATGGCGGGCTATCTGATGCCAAGGCACATCTTCATCGCAAAGGAGAAAAGCCTGTCTTCTTGAGTTAGTTGCATACCAGTTGTCTTAATGATCCGTTTCCCACGCTTGCGGTTGTCATTGAAACCACTACTGGTTCAGGAACGACTCCAAATATAGCAGTAGAATCCTTGTGAGACTCGTATCCTTTACTCCTGGTTTTCACAGGTTTGAGGGATGTAAGCATATGACATATCCTTCGCCAGAGTTACTTCTCACTAACATCGCAGGTATGAAAATCCAGGACCTTCGTATTAGCAAGGCTTTATACCCGGTAACATTTTCTCCATTTTGATAACCAAGAAAAAAAAAACATTCATACCGCGTTGGTGCATGAAATTATTCTTCAAAAACATAAATAAATAAGAATAAAATCATAAAATTACTAAGATAAGCATCTGAGTCAATATAAAGACATGCACATTCAGCTTTGAGCTATAATTACCAATCCTTTAGTGAATTCCATTGTCTCAATTCTCAAAATATATTACAAGCTAATCTCTCATTGTTCAGTTCATAAGCACAGTTTAACAAGCAAGCAGCAGTTGTCGATCATTGGTCTAGAGACAAGTTACTACTGGTATATATAAGAGAGTAGTAAAAATCACACTTGTACAGTAATTCGATCAAGCAAATAAAGTCTTTAACTAACATAATAGAAACGTTTCTCCAATTAGTAAGCAAGAACAAGAGGGGGTCATCAACCAAAAAGCAGATTACCCCGTCAGATCCTAAAGCCAGAGATCATCACAAACCAATTGTAAGGTACTTGGAGAACCATAATACCGTGGAAGAAGGATAATAATATAAACAACTTACTTTACAGGCCTGTACAAGAAGAAAACCCCGATGACTACTAACCGCCCTGAAACACCAGAGGTCCTCAAGCTGCTAATAAGAACCCAGAAAGACCAAATGTCCTTGACATTCCAAAACCAAAGATTTCATTCAGTCTCAGAACCTCAATCTGTTACTGTAAGTAACCTGCGAATGCTAAAGCCAAGATAGGGTTGCCAACAAAGCCTAACCATTATTCATCTTCCAACTCAACAATCTGTGCCCGCCTCTCAGCCGCTTTCTTCCTAATAAAGAACCCCCACCTCATTGCTGCCTTGATCTTCAGCCACCCCACAACAGCTTTGCCAGGACGTGTCCGGTCCTCATCAAAGTTCGGCATTGGTGAAGGCATATAAGATGGGAATGCGTACCCATCTTCTGGCATATTAATAGAAGCATTGCCTCCCATGCTGAAGAGTCGGAGCAAGTGTTGCATATCTTCATTCTCAAGCATCTCATGGCTTCGGATGCGAATTTCTTCCTCTGAGAAGAAGTCAACTCCCTTGTCTCGGTTGTGTGACCAATCGTCAAAAGGATTAACATTGGATGTCTGATCAGATGAGCCAATAGCTTGGAGTCCTGGGTTGGATGATTGTGAAGGACCAAGAGCCATCCCAACAACATTGTTGTTATCATATCTAGAGCTCTGAATTTGCTGTGAATCATTGATCAGCTGGTCATGAGACACGAATGAACTGCCATCAAACTGAGGACGGGAATTCGAATTCATAATATGGGGCTGGGTTGAGTATCTTGTAAGCATATTATCAGCATAACCTGAAGCTGACAAAAAGAGAACAACCAAGGTTGATTAATGATCTGCCAAGGCAAAAAACTACCAGCTAATGCATTACCAGATGGGTTACAAAATCAACAAGTCATTATACATGAGAAAATTCTCTTTGTTTTCACATTTGAGTATTAGTTAGCAACCAAAGAAGTGTGAGATTAACAGTTTTCTGTAATTCAATATCTGAGATTTGAAAAGCTGCAAGATAAAGCCCATGCCATTTCAATATCAGAAAATTTGCAAGGGATGAAGTTTTATCAAAGTGAAGCCCACAACTTTCTGAACTAAAAAGTTCATCGATTTTTTTTTTTTTTCAGGATTACAGATTTTAACAATAAACTTCTCCTAATCCCATCATACCACTTTACCAAATGAGAACACCAAGAGGTTACTAATTTAAAAGTCTTTGAAGGTCACAGCAGCCCAGACCCATTGCAGCACTATGATACTGGTATTGCATCAGGGAGGGAAGCCTTCCCGAGCAAAAGATCCCTAATAGCCATTCTACTGTGACAGTAAAAAAATTCTCTCCATGGTACTTGACATGCAAAGCCAAGGTCAATAAATTAACAAAGTAATTTGTGGAATCAAAGAGGTGCTAACACTTGAATGGACATTTACCCAAGTTTTGCTTTCCTGCTTGTTCATTGTAAGTCGAACACTCTCTCTAAAAGTTTTACACTTTTCTTTTGTTATCGTTTTATTCTTTTTTCTTTAATAAAGCATAGACTTCCTGTGGTCCCACTCGTCTCTAGTAATAACTGAAATCCTAAAATGTTGGGCTCAATGTTTACCCTTTAAAATATTGTTTCTAAGTCCAACCCCAGGTAATTGAAACTAAGGCTTTTCTAAGCCAATATTTTAAGGATACTTCCTTCAGTAGCCAAATGTATAGTGTTATTAACTCATATGATAAAAACACTTGTCAAGGAACAGGAGAGAACCTCAATTTAAGATAAAACCAATGGAGACAATATGCAACCAGAAATAATTACCTCCAACTAGTTGGGAGATAAATAACTGAAATCCTAAAATTTTGCTCTCAATGTTTCCACTTTAGCATGGTGTACAACCGCAGGTAATTGAAACTAAAGGCTTTTCTAAGCCAAGATTTTAAGAATGCTTCCTTCCGTAGCCAAATGTATAGTATTATTTACTCATACGATGAAAATGCTTGATCAGGAACAAGACAGAATTTCAATTTAAGATAAAACCAATGGAGACAATATGCAACCAGAAATATGTACCTCCCACTGGTTGGCTTGAATGAATGGAAGACTGGTCAGTAGGAACTGTGGGTGGCAGCCGTAGTAGTTGTATTTGATGGTCTAAAGTATTAGAGAAATCTGTTTGACCTATCTGAGCTTCATTTCGAGATGCATTTGACCTCTTGGACTGCTTGAGGTTCAAAAATGACTTGCCATCATACTCTACAACTTCATTCCAACTATCATACGCTTTCTTAACCAGTGTATCCACATATAACTGCAGTACAAAATTTTCTTATTGATCAAAAACTATGTCATTCAATGAAAAATATGAACATAGCAATGTAGATCAACCCCCAGCCTAATTAGCACAGAACATGAAGAAGCCAAGAATTAAAATCTCAACATAAACTAAATTAAAACAAAAGTTTAAAATATAATACCCTTTTTATAAGACAAAAACTTCCATAAAACCTTGTGTGAAAGTAACGCCAATCTGAAAAACTGTAACTAACATTAAACAGAAAATATTCCTAATCCTATGAATGTCTCCTTTTTCCTATAGCAATTAGAGAAAATATTGATTACTCCTTTCAGACATGACAAACCACAGTTACAATCGAAAGTTTCGTTACAACACTACCATGTTATATTTAATTATACTTGAGATGATTATCCAATGATAGTACGATTCTAGGTGTCTTAACTTCCCTGATCCCCAGGGCCCAAAACCTAGCACACACAGAACCAGCTGGACTGTGTCCAAAAGTTTGGCTGGCTATAACACATCAAAATAGCACAATTATAGTAGGTAAAAAGCAGATATAAAATAACAATAGAGCTTTCACCCAGCATATAAATTATAAAGAATTGCAAGTTGTACCATGTTTTTATGAAGGGTAATTCCAAGGTAACAGGAAAAACAATAGAAAAATACCATCTGTCAGACACAGGGGAACAACAACAACTAAAAATTATTGGAAAAGGACTCATACACGTGTCTTGAGGAAAAAGTCAGTGTCATGCTACCAACTGTTGTCATTGCAGGCATAAAGGTTGTTGCCTTCTGAACAAATTTAGGTTTAACACAGCCCAATACCCGACGCTAGAGGCGAAGCTCAATGAGCATAACAGGAGAAAGTTCCCCAGATAAGGAAAAGGTCAAGTAAGTTTGTTTGCAAATAAGAAGGAAAACTTTGATTAAAATTTTCCATACTTAAATAAAGACAATAAACCATCAGATAAAAATCCTAAAACTTTGATTTAGATGTCACCCGACTTCCCTTTTTTTTTTTTTTAATTTGATAAGAGTGGTGTCCGAGACTGACTAGTACATGGGATCCTTGAAGAGCACTCCACACAGCTCAGGTAGACCTTAGACCATGATGCACAGGCGTAGCCCCAAGGAATTTATTATATACAATAGAAGCAGACCTAATGCTTCCTTGGCACCAAAGCCAAGTGACTCTATCACTGAACCAATCTCTTGGGGTTTACTTCTCTCAAATCAAATTGATATGCCTGGCCATAATTTTAAATAGTTGCTATACAGTAACATAAATTCTAAAACAAAACAAATAGCTTCTAGGAACACAGCAAGAAAGAAGAAATATAACAAGAAAAAGAAACAACACTAAAGAAGCAATAACTAAAAGTATGATGGTCCCTCTAAGTTAGATCAAAATCATAGTAGAAGCTGGAAGCAATTTTGTACAGATTAGAGTTGCAGAAAGACCATAACTAATATTCAGCAGCTGGTATACATGAACTCCAAAGCAACCATAAGAAAAGGTAGAATCTGACTAGAAAGAACAAATATCAAACTAACCTTCTGGTTTTCAGAAAGAGAATCAGCAGGATAATACTGCTCCCCTGAAATAAGGCCATTCAGCTCATAAATATTGTTAAATATAACACCAACGTTCCTTGAATCTTCAGGATAGTAAACATAAAGCTTCCCACTGAGGACACATGTCTTTGCATGCTCTAAAAGAGCATCCCACATCTTATTTGACATACCACTTCCAAGAATCTACAATCGGTCAATATAAATTAGATGATTATAACAGATCATAAATATTTTAATTAAGAACCAAACGCTACACTTACACTTCGTAATTTTTGAGAATCCCTAACAACAAGCCGCAGAAAGTCTTCAACTGTGAATATTCCTTCCTTATTTAGCCTCTTGTGGAAAGATCCATCCTTGCCGATCTTCTCCAATCTCCATACTTCATCAGTCAATGAAGGTGGATAATGTTTCTTGTACACTGTCAATGAAAGAGTTGAGAATTTAACCCCCAGAGTACAAGATGAATATAGCAAAAAAATTAGATAGAGCACAAGCATACATTCGCCTCTGTGATCTTTGACAGTAAAAGCTTCAGTCTTTGCCTCACGAATGCGAATGCCCTCACTATATCCTGAGGCAACCTTCAAGCCAAGCCTAAACTTCCTGCTCCTTATCCAGCTTGAATTATCAGTAAAAGTGATATCACCCAGCGTTCCTACCCCTTCCTTGAGAGTCACTTGCAAATCCCCAGTTAACAGTGGCCTCTTTCCTTCACGCTCTTTTACCGCATGGCTTTCGAACTCTTCTTGTGTCCAGCCTTCATCATCTTCATTGTTGAAATCCCCTTCAAGCACAACTACATCAAGCTTCACAGAGGCTTCAGGTCCAGATGTTACAACATGCCCTGTGTTTGCATCAACCAGAACGACATGGATTGCAGCACCCTGCTCTCCCTCTACTTTTCCTCCTGTGAAGAGGGGCAGTGATAACCTTGACTTAAAGTGCAGCTGTAAATTACGTCCATCTGGACCTTCAATTTGTTTTGGGGAAGCCCTGAAAAATAAGTGATAAAAAAATATATCATCAGGACACAGGTCAAAGAGAAACATTTACTATTTGAGCAAAGGGCAAACTACATCATGAAGCACAGGAGTAAGAGAATTAAGACATTAAGATTTTGAGTAAAGGAAGCCACTATTCAAGCAATTTTATGAACAATATCATCCATGTAGATAGAATATGACGATACTGCAGAACAAGAGAGAAGATTTTACCATAAAATAAATGAAAGAACACAGTACTGCTCTCTAGGTTTTGGAATTTGACAATAATGTAAGAAACAGAACTCAGACCACTATGTTAAAAAATAGAGGAGATTCATCATGCAGTGTGGTCCCAGAATTAAATTAGCAACCACTGGAAAAAAGATAAAAAATAAAATAAGGACAAACCATCCAGACATCCATCCCCACCCCAATCATGCAAGAAAAGAAAATTTCAGAGTTCAACTTCTCTCCTCTAGCTCCTTACGGGCAACATGATGCCTGGTAAAGTTGGGGCCACATAATGAGTCAAGATTGGACACCACATGAGACAACTAAATAACATTGTAAATGTTATGAGCTGTGAACACAATCTTAGGGATTGTGTGAGCAGTTAACAACTCACAGGAGTGATTTGAGAGATATGTAATTAGCTAGCTGTTAACAGAATTAGAGGAGTGACTTGAGGGGTGTGTAATTAGCTTCCTAATTGAGAGAGTAATCTTGTGTATAAATACATGTACTATGATTGGTTTAATATATTGAAAAAGAATGAACTGAAATTCTTCAACAGTAAACATCAGGCCAGCCCATCTAACTAATTAATATACAGAAAACACCCATGATTCTACCAAAATAAATAAATAAATAAAAGTTAACTCAATCGATGGTGCCACATAAAAGTGTTCTAATAGACAGAAATACTCAAAAAGTTATAATGAACATCTTTAAAAAGTAGAACAATTTGCAAATGTTGCAGTCATAGGATCATTGTGCACATTACTAACCATCTTCGAACTCGCAAACTTTGTAATAAAATTAATTATTTATTAGACTGTATGGAAGATCCTGGGATCAAATCTGCTCACACTAGGGGCTGGGAGGAATTTGGTTTAATTTTTGCTAGTTTGAAAAAAAAAATAATAATAAAAACATAAAAAACTCGAAAGACAGGGAAATCAGAAATCAAAAGGTGGACATGTCAGCACCCCAACATTTTAACAAAGTACCTAGATTGCTATTAAAAATGCCAGCATAAGACATATAAAGCCATCAGATCTAGAAAGGACAGACTTGATAGATCCTGATTCTACACGTCCAATGCTAGATCCACTATTACAAACAACAATTTGTAAAAAGAAAGTCAGGTCAAAATCAAAATGACTTAATATAACACCACAATTGCACAGGGAAATTAAAAAAAAAAAAAACAAAATCACATTATTTTTATTAAATTCATTATTGGCATTGATAATCTTAAGAATATCTTACCGTCCATTACTGATCCTAGCAGGGCCCAACTTTGCTAGAGCGCGTTCCACTTCCTCACTTACCTATTAAACAATAAAATTAAAAAGATTAAAACTAAATAAATTTACAAGAGAATATTTGAGAACTAAAATGAGATGAATATTTTCTTCAAAAATATTACTTTGGAAGCAAACTAGAGCTATTAACCTTGGAAAAAATTTAAGAACTTAAATGAGATGAACTAGTCATTCTTGAATTATATATTCATCATGACTTCAAAAACAAACCAAACTAAGGTTTTAAATCAAACCAGAATGACCACATACAATCTTGTCTTCAAAACTACTCACAAAGCAGTAGTGACACAGCTAGGACTGCCACTTTAAATTTTAAAAAGAAATAAGTAAATACTTATGCAAGTACTATTACGAAGGCATGCCAAAGTTCGCAATGAATGCAAATGATATAAAAGATTAGAGATGACGAAGAGAAGAGAAATGTGTGTGTGTAAGGTGCCAATACGATTAATATGTTGACAAACAAACGTAACTTCAACCAGAAAAACAATGTTTATGCCTGCCTGTATGGCACAAGTTTTTATTTTGATGATCAAAGTTATCTCTATAATTATAAATGATAATGATCAGGAAAAATGGGGAAGGAATGAATTATGCACTATATCTTAAACATGTCCATAGGAAGAAAATCTTCCAATAAAAAATCATAGCTACAATGATAGACTTGCAGTACATTAACCAATCATATTAAGCAAAAAAATGATAGTCACACACATCATTTAGCAGACATAATTGTTCATAGGAAAACAATATATCTTACAACTCTACGGAGAATAGGTTCCAATGATGAGCAGAGCTTCTGCAGACTGTCAACCTTCAAAGCTTCAACAATTACACTGAAAGATATACATAACAGTTAATAAACTGAAACTAGCAAATTCTTAGTGATGCATGAAAACTTAAATAAGTGTAGTGAATGCATCAAGACTATCACAAGCAAGAAAACAACAATGTTTGATGAGATAAAATGCATCCAAATAGCAGCTTTTCAATAAAGATATCAAAAAGCAATATAATTCTCTACACCATATAGAGCATAATGAAGCATAACCCCTACATCAATCTTTTCAATGGATTCTTAATTAATCTTAAAATACAAACCACTAGGGTTTTGGACAACCAAAAGAAAATTCCAAAATTCCTAGTTGGCTACGCATGTTTAATGAAAAATAAAAGGTCCCTAAAATGGCCAAGTAACAGTTCACTACAACTGTCCAAAAGATAAATTCATATGTTAACAATTCAAGCAAAAAAGTGCAAGAAATTCAATCATAAAGTGAAGTCACCACAACAAAAAGTACAGGTCCTGATATAGTATGTCGACCAAAAACAATTCAAAGCACCAGAAAGGGAATTAGGGTAGCAGCACTAGTGACATTTTAACTTGTGACTAAGACATATCTGCTCAATAGCAAATCCTTCCACCGCCATCCTACCAAAATGAAACCCATTTAACAAGACTTTAAGTGCACTCAAGCAGCACAGAGTGACATTCAAAAAAACCCTCCAATACAAAATCACTCATCAACATTCGACCACTCAATGCTAAAGTAAGAGCAACGGAATGCTATGTCACCCAGGGAAACAGAAATTGGTAACTTGGAACGTCAGATATAAAGAAAAAGTGGTAACAGAATATGAATTGTATTGCTAGTAAGAAATCAAAAATAAAATATAAAGTAAAGTAACTAACGTGATATTAGTAACAGAAAACGCGTGATTAGCAACTTGTTTATTAACACTGTAATTTTTTAACTTGTCTGATAACGATCATGGGCCAGTAAATAGTATACTGCCAATAATTTCCCTAATTTTCACTTAAAATTGATTAAAAAATCATCGCCAATTAGTTAACAATTCCAATCAAATAAAATAAAATTCATGAAGAAAAAAATAAAAATAATTTTTACCAACAAAGGAAGAAAATTATTACCTAGCGAGAGCATGCCGTTTACGCTCAGGCGGCTCCTCTTCACTATCTTCAAGAGTCCTCTTGCCTCTACTCATACTACTGGTTCTCTCCATATACCTCGTTTGCCTCTGCATTTTTCAGATCTGAAAAAATACGCAAAGGAAACCCTAATTTTACACTCACAAATTCAATTCAACTCAAATTCAAACGAAAATCGTCGTTTTCCAACACCTCAAAACCCTAATCTCCAGTACGAGCTGCGTAAGCATCGAAAATAACGAAGAGAAATTTTAAAAAATAAAAATAAAATCGAACCAAAAAAAAAAAAGAAATAGTAAAGCTACAAGCTTAGTCTCGTATGGAATTTTCTTGGCAGCCAAACGGAGGCCTAGAGAAAGTGACGGAAAGCGTGAGAAAGAGAGAAAACCTGAGAGAAAAGGGAAAAACACTTGATAGATTATTGTTGAGGGTGAGGTTAAGTGATTATTGAGTAGTGTTTGTGTTTCGTCTCCCTCTAACACTCTCGTTTGCTCAAGTCTACTCTGGCGACTAATTGGTTATAAGACCTGGCTGATGATCACGTGTGTCGCAGACCACACTCCATCTATATAATTCTTTAATACCTCCGAAATAATAATGATTATTAAATCATCAGAAATTAATGATAAGTTAATTGCTTTATTTTAATCATTTAAAATTTTATAGAATCGTATATTGAAATTTTTTATTATTTTGATGAAAGAATAAAGTTGGGAATAAACGGTTGTGATAACGAGCTGCGTAAAGCTCGGTAGCAGCAGAATTTTTCTTGGTATTACACGCCTAGATTTCATTAACTTTTATCTCTTAAGAGAATGAGAAATGAATCTTGACCGTACATTTTCTAATGGGATGAGATGACATAGGACAACTTGTCGGGGCTTTCGACGTCACTATCGACATTGCCTCACCATTTCTTAGTGGACAAACGTCACTTTGCTTATGTGGACTTTGGCTTCATTTGCCTTTTTTTTTTTTTTTTCGTTAGATTAGGTNTGGGGACTTTGGCTTCATTTGCCTTTTTTTTTTTTTTTTCGTTAGATTAGGTTGATTTCTCTTTGAAAAAATAAATAAATAAAGGTTAATTAAAATACAAGCCGATCCGTTTCAAGATTCATTTCAATTTTCGTTTGAAATTATAAAAATTTATGTAAATAGTAATATTGAATTTATACATATCATGTACATAGTAAGGAGGGGAAATTGAGGATAATATTTGAGAAATGTATATAACAGTGAGGTATAGATTGCTTGGAAAGGTGGGCATATGCAAGAAAGATACTGAATTCATTGCAATCATCTAGTGGATGAGAGAGACGCTCTTATCCAAAACAAATTGGACATTTTTAGAGACAATAAAGAATCCTTTTTCTAAAGGGAAAGCAGAGTTGCTTTTGAGTCTTATTAAATCAATGGCCATATAACTTTTGGGTTCTATTGAAGTTCAAAACAACAAATTTTAATGGATTGATTTAATTTAAATAGATCCTTTCTTTAGAGAAAAATTATTATGAATAAAATTAAATATATTTGTTAACAATAAAATAAAATAAAAAACTGATTTAATTGGTTCAATCGATCCTCTCCTTCAGAGGCAAGGCAGATCCCGAACGAGGTTAAGGCTGAAAGTCTTAACTAGAGCTTATCAACTATCAATTTTATTGTCTTTCATTGTAGATTTTAGTCCCAGATTGGATCAGTTTGGATAGTAAATTTTCGAACTCAATCGACACAATTCTTGACAAAATCCACTTGACTCAAATCAGATTACGACATTGGGTGCCTAATTTGTCTCAACTACGAGAAAAGAAACCTTATGAAGTGAAGTACTGCGAAATATAATCCTTACTAACATGAAAAATAAGTAATCAACTCACTAAAAGAAATAAACATTTTGGCTATAAATTGAAATTACTCGCTTTCATAATTAGCAAGATTGCAATTTCTTTTCAGCCCTGTTGAACTCTTCAATTCTTCGGTATAACTTGACAAGCACTTGCCTGCAGACCTCAGGAGATGTGCAGGGGCCACACATGAGATAGATAACATTACCCAGAGGCCTCATGTAAACGCCATCTTCACGGAGCTTCCGAAGAAGTGAACTAGCATACAGTGATCCATACCTTCAAATAGACAAATATTTTCTGACATTAAACATTAGATGCAATTACCACTTCATAAATCCTAGGATCAGTTCAAATTATACAAAGGAATGAGAAGAAATTTTCAGTTCATCAGGTTTATGTATGAAGACGCATGTGTTGCATACACGTGCTGACATCGCAACCGGTCACACAGACGAAGATACTAGTGCCATATATTGGGATTTAAAATTATTAAGTGTCCAGCACATCCCACCCTAAGGGAATGCCAGCCCTTCACCAACAATTAATACAGCCATCAATGTAAAGTTATTACTTCCATACACAATGGTTTATATCATCCTAGTGGAACTACTCGTCAGCAAAAGTAGATGAATGTGGTCCATAACATCGGCTTCTAACATGTAAAATGTGCATGAAATATTTAACTAATTTTTTTTTTGCAGTAACCTTCCAACTTGTGCAAGCTATTTAGAATTTCATCCACCTTAGCTTAGGGAAGTTTAACAAAGTGCATGCCAGTAATCTGACAATACTTTCAGTCATCAGAAAATTATAGGAAAACATATCAGTGAGACAGTACCCGGCATTACAGCCATCTGCTTGTAGCTCCAAAGCAAAAATAGTCCCTAATGCAACCACCCTTTGGACAGCATGATGTGATGAGATCTCTTGAACCAGTTCTGAATCCCAGAGCTGCAAGCAATTCGATGCAAATACTACATGAGAGTCATCAGATCACAATTGCTCTGTAGTCAATAAAAAGAGCTATGGGACCAAGTTTTACACAGTGTATAGTGCATGCAATGAATGATATCTAACTTAAACATTGCTTTACAATCTTTATAGTAAATAACATATGGCATTTCCTAAATTCAAATGAACTATTTTTATTGTGAAGAAGCATGTACTTAAACATGAAATAGTAATCAAGGGCATGACCAGAGCTATTTTTTGGCACCAAAACCGTAGTTCGTTAAGTAATACGATTATCTAAAAATTACTAATTTTCAATTTGAATCCCTACAGCATATTTAACACTTAGATTTTCTCTGTTAGAGGGCAGCATAAAAATAAATAAATAAATCCTCTTTAACCTCTTCTAAGCTCATATTTATAGTGATATATTGCACCTAATATACTATGAGAAGAGGGGGTTGTTGGGGGAATTAAAAGTTAAATGACATCAAAGTAAATATATTCAGCATTCCAATATTCAAAGTAAATAATGGAACCAAATCATGCCAATTATTTAGCTTTCTTTCACTCGTTATGCCACATACTATAAAGTAAATGCTTAATTCGATCATTTGTTTAATTGATACTCTTTCTCAACTTTAACTTAAACTAGTTAATAAAAGAAAATATTTATAGCAAGCTATTAACATATAATCAAAATATGCAAAAGATTTATTAGTTGGGAACGTATGAAAGCTGGTAAACTTGCAAGACAAGTAAAGGATAGAAACAAGTTAAGGATCACCACATACTTCCCTAAGTAACTTTCGTTCAGAAATGATGTTAGGATTTGTCTGAGGATCTTTAAACCATTTTATGGATTTAACAGCTGCTGCGCACCCCATAGCATGTGCAGAATACGAATGTCCATGCAAAAGGGCCTTTAGCTACAACAACAACCAAGTATATACAAGTGCATTACTTACACCATCAAAATAATGCAAAAAAGGATTTATTATCTAGGCAGGGCACAAGGCAGTAAATACTTTGAAACACCAAATTAATGTTGGGAAATTAAAGGAGAGGAGCATCCAAAAATATTTTCTTTTCCTCCTACACTTCGACAGAAAAACTTAAGGATGAAAAGGGGGAAAAACTGGGAAAATTGAGAACATCAAAGGCAATCTATGTGGCAGCAAAGAACATAATCACACAATTCATCAGGTCAAATTCCAAATCAGATATTGTAAAAATTGAACCAATGAAAATGTACTACCTTTGAGTCTCCAACAAATGAATCAAAAACATCATTTGTGGCTAGAGTGACTGCCAAAGGTATGACACCACCTGTCAATAACTTCGCATAGCAAGCAATATCTGGTACGCAACCAAGTAGATCTGCTGTAGTCTGTCATTAGAATGGCAAACATACAACAAATTTTAGTGTAATTAGATTGGGTTAAAAGAAAGATATTGAACGAAAAGATGNGACACCACCTGTCAATAACTTCGCATAGCAAGCAATATCTGGTACGCAACCAAGTAGATCTGCTGTAGTCTGTCGTTAGAATGGCAAACATACAACAAATTTTAGTGTAATTAGATTGGGTTAAAAGAAAGATATTGAACGAAAAGATGACAAGCAAGCAAATGCAACAGACCTCTACTCCTAATCGCCAGAACCCCGCACAAACTTCATCAAAAATAACTGGAATTTTATGATTTCGACATTCACTAACAAGGACCCGCTGAAATAATGGATCAACCATATGCATTCCCCCAGCAGCATGTATAACTGTTGAACATGTCCAAACCTCTGAATTAGACTTTATTCAAAGTAATTAGTAATAATGGAAATAAATCATATTAACGATGCATGATCTCAGCCACTCAACTCAAGCAATGATAAATCATAGTAAGAAAGATGTCATGTTTGGTGTTGCATATTGCTATCCATCTACAGTAGAGCAGGATAACATACTTAGGATCAGACAGGCAATCACACATTAATAATTTATGTTTAAATTTGAAAATCCAGATTATCTTTGTCAGTGAAAACAAGTGAATTTTTTTTAACAGAAAATCCTTAACTATTATTAGTATGACTGTGTGAGAAAAAATTAAAAATTCACCAGATGTAATTACCCAAAAAAAAAAGTCCTGGAGATAGTAATAATAGTTATTTACTTACCTGGTTCTATAATTAAAGCCCCAATACGGTCAAATCCACTACGTCCTGGATTTTGCAATAATTGTTGTGATATGTATGAAGCATAAATTCCAGCAAGGCATGACTTATCCCTGCATTTGTCGAAAATTTCATCTCGAGAGCTGAAGGCTGTAAAATCTCAAAAAAATTGCAATGCATGTTAAAAAATGATACCTAAAGCACAGTGAAAGAAAACAGAATACCAGGAAAATAAAACAGTGCAGGGTGAAAGAGAGCTAATCTACATACTCATATCTTCCAGTTTTACATTTTTAGAGTCCGACCATTCCGGTAAGGAAAGATTCCATGCTTTGTTGCGCATGAAGACTGTAGGAGGATCTAGAAAAAGGCCTCTTCCTGCATACCTGAGAAAGTTTATAAATTATTAACTGAAAAGGTTCAATCATTGACGTGTTCTATATTCTTGTTGTCTATTTGTGGACAATAATCTGATAATTACTAGTGGAAATATGTACAACTTGAACATCAAATTACAATAACTCTGCTTGAAATTGTTGTTCGAAAGTCTATAAGTGCTTTCAAACAGTTAATGCTCAACCTAAGTGTTTGGTAGTGAAAAATCACTTTTTGACAAATTCACCATCTCTTGACAATATATTTCAAAGAAAGAAGGGGCTTGCAATTTAAAAGCTGATTTTGTGAATCAGTTTCCTCCAGGGAACTATACTTGTAAAGATCCTTTGAGTTTCAAAATCATCACAACTTTTGATAAACAATAGTTGGGATATAAGACAGTTTCCACCATCACATAGTAACCACGTCAAGACTGTATAAAAACAATTTCAAGACTGATAAAAACAGGACACATTTAAGCATTTGTTTAGGAGAACTGAAGACTAGTTCCAAAAGTCAAGACTTCATGAATATCAAATTGTAATTTTTCAGATATAGTACCATATCAAAACATTCATACCATGGTTGCTGGAGAAACCCTGTATAAGGAGATGGTGCTTGTGCTTCCATGGCACCCAAAGTATCACCATGATAAGATCCTTTAAGTGCAAGGACCTGGAAGAAGAGTAATTAAAGCATAATTAATATAACAATTTACTAAAATATCTTATTGCTCTACAAAACACCAGTCTTTCTACTATTGAACCATATTGCAAGAAGTATATAGAAAAATATCTTAGAGGCCCACCTTGAGCTCAATACATTTTTCAGATGTTTTATTCTCGAGAAAATCTAAAAGAATTCCATGATCAGAAGAAAATTTTCGAAATGCCATCTTGAGAGCAATTTCAATTGCTGTAGATCCATTATCTGAAAAGTATGTTCGAGAAGCCCAGCCTGCACAAAAACACCCGTAGTCCTTATTATATATCACACAAACATAAGCAGAAAAGAAAATGATTTAATGCAGCCTACACTTTAGAATGCATCAGGGACATATCATATCTTAATTTAAGAGCTATAACCCTAGCTAGAATTTCAAAAGCTTCATCAAATTTAATTAAATAAACAAATGGAATAGAAATACAAAACAGAGATATGACTTGCATGGTTGAACATATGAACACTTTCTATTTTCGGTCCATTGTTTAAACCAAAAAATTGACCAAAAGGAAAATGTGGTGATATATCTAAAAAAGTAGAAACAGAAGCAAGCTCTTAAAAACAGATGATAACTATCAATCCACTTTTATCATTAGCGAAATCTTTGGTTGATCCTATAAATAAAACAAATAATAATTAAAAGAGTGCTGAATGAGGATTTGTTAATTTTTTAAGAATCCCTTAATAATCTTACCACGATCTAACATTGAACTGTGTGGCAAAGAATATGAGAAAAGATAAGATTCACAACTTTGGTTGTGGATCTAGAATTACTAACCTTTGCCCACTCCCTCAAGCAAAAGCTCTGCACATTCTAACGCTGGCTCATAAACATTCTCAGGGAACATTACATGCCCAAATCTTGCAGAAGTATAACCCATATCTCTGGCTAGCTCAGTCTGAAACCACCTAAACATATAACAACATTTAGGAAAACATTCAGAAATATGAAAACTATGAAGCAATAAGGCAAATTGAACTGTCTGCTGAAAGTCATGATTTAGCCTAAGAAAGAAGAATAACCATGCTCATGCTGCAATGCTCACCATAAAATCTATGCCAGAGTGCTAACGGTAAAATCCAAGTCAAATGAAAGGGAAACTCTTTTAACTACAAAAGATACCCATTCAAAAAACAGAGGCCAGGTAGACACATCAAATATCAAATTATAGATTATAAGCATAACTTTATCCCTTTCCCATTTCGGTTTGAACAGATCTACTAATTTTATAGTTCCAGTTAGGAGTCACGCTAAGATCTGAGGCTGAGGGCATAGGTTTATTAATGATAATGCAAACAAAAGTTTATTAAGTGTCAGCCTCAACTGAACACCACTTAAAAAGTCTCTTTGAGACACTAATGGTTTCAGGCTGCTTGTTGTTTCTCAATTAATCTTCCTCTTTTAATTTTTCCTCTCCCTCTCCTCCTTATTTACAGAATGTGAAAACTTACTTTTCATCCATCATTCTCAAATTCTCTTTCAATTTTTGTTACAAAACTTCAAAATCTATTTTTTCTTTACTCCTTTTTTAATTACTTTCTCCATTTTGTATACGTGTATCTTAATTTTGAGATATATTCTTAATAAATTAAGAATTGTATTGACTTTCAATAAAAATGATGAGTTTCAAGTTAGAATCTTCATATATATATATTAAAAATAAGTTGTTTTTATTTATTATTGTCAAAATTTTATTATTGCAACTTCAATCTCATCTTGTCTCTTCATCATTTTTCTTCCTAGTCCTAATCAATATGAATTTATGGTGATCTTATTTGCAAGCTCACTCTTATATTAAACTTCAATTAGAACAACGCTAGCCTTACCTAAATTAATTCATTCAATCGTGTGCAAATGAATAACAGCATTCCTAGCAGTAAAAACTAATTAAAAGGGGAAATATTATCATTGTAAGAAATATTCCAAATCTATTCATCAATTAACAATG
The DNA here is from genome assembly GCA_026225755.1 of Bursera bipinnata. Lineage (NCBI taxonomy): Eukaryota > Viridiplantae > Streptophyta > Magnoliopsida > Sapindales > Burseraceae > Bursera > Bursera bipinnata. The sequence goes on from JANKKC010005384.1 coordinate 20,920, forward strand.
AAAAAATCACATATTATTTGAAAATTTAACAATAATGAAGGTAAAAAATTCATGTGCATGAGGATGACCTGTAAGGTAGCATCTGGTCCTTGAGTCCACCAACTAGCACATGCATCAAATTGTTGAGTAATAAATTCATTATCATGGACCTAAAAGGGGACATAAAAACAAATTTCCAAGGCATATTAGACGAATAAACATTTTACATCTCAAAGTACAGCATGAACAGCTTATATACCAAATTATCCTGAAAATTGAAAATTAGCAACATTCTCTGATTCAAAAAAATGACAGTATATAAGCCACATTGTACCATACCAAATTTTTTGAAGAAAACCAAAAAAAAAAATTTGATTTACATAATATGCACACAGGGAAAAGGAAAAACAACAGTTACTCAAACAAATAAAGAAAAAAATTAGAAAGATGAGCAGTGATGTGGCATCTGCCATGAAATGAACCTTGTAGATTGAAAAGTTCTCTCCACAACGTGAATCAATTACTGTAACAGTCTCTTCCGGCACAAGTTTGTGCTGAGTAAATGGCCACCAGAAAACTTCCCCTGCTTTCTTTGACAATTCTTGCAGTCGATCTATTCTGCTTGAATAAGCTGATAGCATTACGTCCTTCAAAGAATTGAAAACATCATGAGATTCATCAAACCATTCCATCAGGTCATTTGAGGAATCTGGTGGAATAGGTGGCAGCACAAGCACCGGCACCCTGTGAAGAAGAAATAATAATAATAAATGAAGAAAAAATATGTAGTATTTTGTAACAACAAGAAAACTGACATATCCAAAAAGCTTGTTAAGAGACTAATGAGCACATAGATATGGAGACGTTGACAGAGACAATGAGCACATAGAGATGGAGACGTTGACAGAGACAGAGAACTCATAAACCAAAGTACATGAATACCATAGCATGCAAATCATTGCTTCAAAATGATGCGACTCAATACCATGAATAAAAAGGAATATATGATCCTGGAGAAGAAAGAAGTAGCCTAATTACCTGTTTCGCAAATAGGAC
>JANKKC010005385.1:0-31900 GCA_026225755.1 Bursera bipinnata
GTTAACACCTATTAACCTCCATATTCTAATAAATTTATCATTTTACCCTTACTAACATAAAAAAAATAATTAATTTTTCAATGATAATATTAAGTTAAATGATCAAATTACCCTTGAAATAAATACGAATATATATTAATATTATCCATAAAAAGTAATTTTAATATGTGTAATATGTGTTAAAGTAATTTGATCATTTAATTTAATATGATCTTTTAAAAATTAAGTCTTTTTTTTTTTATATATGTTAGTAAGGATAAAGTGGTTAATTTATTAAAATATAGAGGTCAATAGATGTTAACTAATATAATTTTTAACTAGAAGACTTGAGAAGGGATTTTTTCAAAACTTAAGGATGAGAGAAGAGAAAAAAGGTAAACGTTGTTCCATACGAGTGCAAAAAGAGGAAAAGGTAGAGGTGATCAATGATAAAAACTTAATAGTTTATTCATTTTATGTGTAAGTGATAGCTAGACTATATAGTTGGAGAGGTTTTTTAATAATTTTATGTGTAAGTGATAAATAGATTATATAAATTGACGAGGTATTTCAAATTTTGGTTATTTCTTATGATTCTCCAAAAGAATTTCTGCTGACGAACAAAAAACAAATTTGGTTTAAGATTTGGGTAGTTCTTCTTGTGTTGTTTTAATTTCATATAAAATTATAAAAAGAATGTAATGACTCATTTCACTTCATTGTTAGTATGTAAATAATTTAAAGAAATCCATTAATGAAAATATCTTTGATTATTTTTTAAAATTTAAGGAAAAGAAAAATAATAAGTATCATTGAACTCATCATGCAATTGCAAAAAAAAAATAAAAAATAAAGTTCGGGTATTAAAAAATAACAATTGAAGATTAGATTTTGTAAATATCAAAACAGTCCATTAACTTTTATTGATCTCAATTTTTCCAAACAGCTTTCCATCCCGCGCCCTACTCTCCCCCTGGCTTGTATATGCCGCTCTGTCCGGTCCAACGCCAGTTTTCGCTTTCACCGCTGACGCCGTCACCTGACCTGTACCTGAACCAGAAACCCAATAACAAAATCCCACAAAAACCCCGCAAATGGGCTTCAAACTGTCCCTTCGTCGTTGCTCTTCTTCTTCAGGGACATCTTTCAAAGGTAAACTCTCGTCTTCAGTGACAAAGCCACTAAAACTGAGCGCTTTGTTCCCAAAAACTATACAAGAAGATTCAGTACTTGATTTTCAGGAAGAAAAATCCAAACTTGATAAGTTTATTAAAGAAGATTGTAAGTCGGGTAATATCACTCTTGATCAAGCACGTTACTTTTTTGGTTACATGATTCACATGCAACCCACTCCAGCTATGTCATCATTCAATCCTTTGTTAGGTGCACTTGCTAAGAAAAGACATTATAATGATGTTATTTTTCTTTGTAAGAGGTTGGAGTCAATTGGGCTGTTGCCAGATTTTATTACTTTGAACATTTTGATGAATTGCTTGTGTAATGTTGATAGAGTTTTTGACGGTTTTGTGGTGTTTGGGAGGATTTTGAGGAGGGGTTTTAGCCCAAATGTTGTGACTTTTACTTCTTTGATTAAAGGTTTGTGTTTGGAGAATAGGATTATGGAGGCTGTGAGTTTGTTTAAGAAAATATTTGTGTTTGGTTGTCGGCCTACTGTGGTTACTTATGGGATTTTGATTAATGGGTTGTGTCGAACAGGGAATGTCGATGTTGCTTTGAAGTTACATGAGGAAATGGTCAAGGGGAATGGTGAATTTGGTGGTGTTTGCAAGCCTAATATTGTTTGTTATAGTAGTATTATTGATGGTCTTTGTAAAAATGGGTTTGTAGATAAGGCGAGGGAGTTGTTTTTGGAAATGAAGGGTAGAAGGATTAACCCGGATGTGGTTGTTTATACCTCTCTAATTCATGGTTTCTGTCTTGCGGGTAATTTTGGGGAGGCTAAGGGTTTATTTATTGAGATGTTGGATCAAGGCTTGCAGCCTACCGTGCATACATTTAATGTAATGATGGTTTGGCTTTGTGCGGAGGGGAAGCTGGATGAAGCTAATAGGTTGCTGGAACTGATGATTCAAAGAGGTTTGGAACCAGACACATATACTTATAATACTTTGATGAATGGTTGTTGCTTGATGGGTAGATTCGATGATGCAAGGGAGCTATTTCTCTCTATGGAGAGTAAGGGGTGTAGACATGATGTTGTTAGCTATAATATTTTGATCAATGGCTATGGCAAGAACATGAAAGTAGATGAAGCAATGAGTCTTTACAGGGAAATGATATCAAAGGGAGTTAGACAAACTGTTGTTACATATAATACTTTGTTAACTAGTCTTTTTTTAAATAAAAGGATTGGTGTTGCACGGAAATTGTTTGATGAGATGAAACTTTATAATGTGGCACCTAATTCAAGTACATATAATATTTTGATTGATGGGCTATGCAAGAATGATTGTGTACTAGAGGCAGCAAAAGTATTTTCTAATTTAGAAAAGTGCAATTTTGAACTTAGTATTGAAACCTTTAACTGTCTCATTGATGGATTGTGTAAAAGAGGGATGCTCCAAATTGGTTGGAAGCTATTTCGCAAGTTGCATGACAAAGGCTTGGTGCCAACTGTCGTGACATATTCTATGTTGATCCATGGGCTTTGTAAGGAAGGTAAATTGGAAAAGGCAAATGATTTGTTATTAGATATGGAGGAAAAGAATTGTGCTCCAAATGTAATTACGTTCAATACACTTATGCGAGGTTTCTTACAAAATAATGAGACTACTAAAGTGGTTGAACTTCTTCATAAAATGAAGGAGAGAAATGTGATGCCGGATGCATCCACATTTTCTATAGTTTTGGAGTTACTCGAAGAGGATGAAAAATATCGTGAATGTTTGGACTTGCTTCCTCAATTCCCTGTCCAAGGGTCAAGAAAGCTTTCATCATGAATGTTGAGTGACTAGTATACGATTTCATCGGATAAACCTTATTAGAAAACCTTGTTAGAGGTTGATTTTCCAAGTTGAAGTTAACAATTTGGAGACATGGTAGTCCACAACTGTATGTCCTCATCTTTTTCATATTAATGCGAAAGCTAAAAGGGAAGTGGTGTAGCTATAGCTTAATTATGACTGCAGCAAAATGAGACCTGCAATGATGTATGTGTATTATATCTGGTGAAGTTCATTTGAGGGCAGTTTAAACTGAGAAAGAGAAATGTGGTTCTACTATGGGCCTCTGTTCATTCTTTGCATCTCTTTCCTCTAATATTGTAAGTCTGTTTCATTATTTAATAATAATAATAATTGTTGCCTGACAAGGCAAATTGGAAATATGAACGAGAGGTTGCATAAGCAATTTGTACTACGGATTTCTGTTAAAATTTTCATGATGCGTTGTGTTGGATCCCTCATAGATGAGGCCAAAAGGGTGTTTGAAGAACAGCTCAAATGACATATTGAAGATCACAATTGAGAACATCAGAAGCATCTACTATGTGATCCCCACTAGTAAAATTTTGTTTTGCATATTTTGTCTTTTTTAGGGTTTAAATAAAGTTAGTTTTGCATGAATAAAGCTCAAGAAGAATAATTAAGAGCCTTCTTACAGTTCTTTATTATGCATCCATGTTCTGTTGATGCACTTGAAGATAAAAGCCTTTACAAAAATGTGTGGCTATTCCAATTAATGCCTTTAAAAAAAAAAAAAAAGAATTAATGAGAATGCAAAATAGTAGTGCTTGTGGTTTATATGTGCTGTCTTTTCTACAACGGACAAAAAGCAATTGCCTATGGAAACGAAGTGATTGCTTGACAAAGTATTATTCATTTGACATCCAATAAACTTGATGTTTATCTTAGTAAGAATTTGGGTGTAGGAAACATGATTTTCACAAGCTTCTTGCATTTTTCTGATAATTCTAATAAATATGAATCAGGTATGTATATCTAAGTTGAATTTGCCTTGCTCCTTATCCACCAAAAAAATAAAATCTAAATCCAATCGATCCTTCTACTGCATTGTAAATGCGTGGTTGCTAAACAATGGTTTTGTTGTAGCAGTCAGCTACAAGCTCAAGCTTTATGGTGTTGTGTCATATAATTGGTTAGGTAAAAACTGGTCTTCTCTGCTTGTGATCATATCTGTGATTCCATGTTCAGGGATTACATATTGCAGTTACAGTGGAATTGAGCATAATTATAAATACTTGCATGCCCAAGTTTGAAATCATAAACTGTTGCTTTTGTGTAAAGGAAATCCGTCTCAATTTTTGGTTCCAACCATATTATTCATGCGTCTTATGTAGCATAAAGTGTATCGATCATGCTATCTCCATCTTACAAACCAAAACAATTTGTGATACTGCCCTCGACCAGAATTTCTTTAATATTACACCTGATTACAAATTTATGATGTTATTACCTTATTGTAAGGTTAATATATTTGCATTTATTCTTTGTTGTTAGTTTAAAAATTGAAAGGTTTGCTGTTTTTAAGCCCAGGCTACAGATTTTAGGTGCCATGCAACACGGGATGATATTTCAGCTTTCATGCGTTGGAAGATAAATGGTGGCATAGCAGACTGTTATCAAAACATGGTTGCGAATTGGTAATTACGAGTCTTAGAAACCAGTAAAGGATGGAGATGGTATTCGAAGCTCAATCAGATCTCTTGTCTCCATGCTGCTTGTAGGGCAACAGAGGACAGGGATTGGAATCTGAAGCCATCTTATTAGTGTGAAGTATTTAGATCTCTTCACCACTTGCATAAGATTAAGGCAGATCAATGGGGAACCAAAGCCTTGTATAATATGTTCCAGTATGCATTTTGGTCTTGTATTCTGATGATATATTGAGAGGATCGTTGTATAGAAGTATGAATTGTTGGGTGGAATTTTATTCATTCTTTTGGAAAATCTTCGTTCAATCTGAGAGTCCACAGAGTTTCAGTATCTTTCAGTTCTCTCCTATTTTCCGAAACCAGTAATTATGTTCCAACCATTTGAACTTTGTAGAAGATTTGGTATGCAATGTAATCTTCAGATTGTAGTAGCATAATTTGACAATAATCTGCCCAAGATCAAACTTTTGGAATATCTTTTGGGAAATTATTTTGATTAGTGTAGCATTGATCAAGATTATTCATCTAAATAACAAGTGAAGGCAAAATGCAACACAACAATGGTGGAACAAATCAAACAATTAGGAGTTTAGTAGGCCTGAAAAAGGAAGGTAGATTTTCCAGAAGCTGCCAATTTACAGATGTACATACAATTCATCTTCTGTAACCAGTACTCTTAAATTCATTCGATTTTGTTCCTTATTCCATTTTGTACGAAAATCAAAACAATAAATCATTAGATTCGACTAAATTCAACACAAGTCATCAATTCTGAACCCACCAATACCCCTTAACATGTGAGAGGTATGATTTCTCACGAGAATAACCTAATGGAACTTTAAATTTCTAACTGCTTTCACATGCTCATTAAATGGTAAGATGTATTCATTGCAAAATTATCATGGACCACTAGTTATGCAAAATTATAGAAACCCCAAGAGGGCTTTAAAAATCATAACAAATTTCTTATCATATATCTTTCGTTAAAATTAAGAGCCTAAATGAATTTGGTGATACTTTTTTAAACCTTCACCACTCTAATACTGTACATCTAAACTATGCAGAAACCCTTCTTCCAGACTGATCTGATATAAATCTGCTATAAACACAATGAGTAGACATCAAAATTAACTTGAAAGAGATTAATAATGGTGATATAAATATATTATATTAATGCAAGATCAATATATAAGAAAAGAAGTTTATAATATTAATACATATTAAATTACAATCACTATAAACCTAAAGTTCAATGATTTCAAGTCCATTAAGGTGCAACAATGGCATGCTGCCATGGGAAAAGAACGAGCCCAGATAATACAACAATACCAGAGTAAGGCAGAAATGAAATCACTGAAAGATTCTCACAGGGCTTGCTCCAAACTTGATACAGAGCAGCAGATTTTTGTCAAAACGCCAAACAAAATTGGATAAGCAGCTATTTCACAAGCTATTACTAAATAACCTAAAAGAATTATCACACATCATGTACAACAAGATGTAAGATTCCCCTACCACCGCATCAAACAAAAGTGATGTAGGAATCCCTAAAATACACAGTGCGTGCAAAATTACATTCTTGATAATGGCAAATTGAAATACAACTTGGTAAGGGGACGGAAAACCATACATCACCAATACCAAACACACCTTTCGACGCATTGTGCAGGCATGTGAAGGGCCAAAAACTCTGAAGATGACTTTAAATAGACAACCAATTTCAGTTAGTAATCAAATGTGGTCCTTCCCACTCAATAATGTCACCCAGACCCAAACACTGAGGGCACTGGCAAAACTTCTCCACCAAGAGATCATCCAATGGTTCAAGCTGATATGGGTTCGTAAGGGTAAGATAGCCATGGGTGCTTCAGAGCCTCAGATGCAGAAGGGCGCTTCTTAGGATTTACTTCAAGCAAATGGGAAACAAAGTCAATGAACCCCTGGTCCCCCATTGGCAATCGGTGCCGTAAGGACGTCTTTTTTGGTATCAGGTACTCAAGTCTGTTGGTTTCCTGAAGAATTGAAGAGTAGGGCAGGCACCGTTTTAAGTTAGCATATTTTAGTGTAAAATTCAAAAACTTCACAAAACAGAGTATAATATTGCAGTTTTTGACTTATGAAGACATGCTAAGGGCTGTCGTATCCACTAATTAACCGAAATATGAAACAACATAACCACCAAAGTTATGTTGCAAGGACGCTACAGGCATATAATGGTATTGAATCAAGGCCACTAGACAGATTTCTGTAAACAGATGAATCCAGTATGTCCATAGTCAACTAGATAGCATGACAGTTAGCATAGACTAAATATACTAATTTATATTACAGGGCAACTAGTATGTGCAAAGATATTCAAACTGTCGAGGAAGGATGTACCTTATGCACTGAAGACTTATTCATTTATTTATTGGATAGGCACATGCATGTTGACGAGAGAGGCATAATAATAGACTCTTATATCCATAAAAAATCTCAAAACCAGAGAGGTTATTACCTGATTCCGTTCATAAAGCATGTGATTTTTACTAAAATATTTGTATGTATCCCGTCCCTTAGCAAGCATTCCTTGTTCAATGGGGCTAATAATTCCAATCACCCGTGCAAGTAACGTTGCAGGGGAATCATTTTGGAAGAGGACCTACATGGAGGCAAGATTACTCAGAACCAATTTTCTCTAGACAAGAAATAACTCTTGATAAAAACCAGGGTGAAATTACTGTGAAGATGCTCAATGTATTATGCAGTTCACCTGACTTGAAAAAATTAAAAAGGTGAAGCGAAGACAGATATATATGCAAGAACTACTAAACTGATTTAAATCGCAGAGTAATATCACTTAAAGAAATGAAACATTACAATCAATTCCCCAGAACTATATCTGCAACACAGGCTGTCCAGCCAATGTAAGAATAAATCAAAACGGTATGACAATTACCAAAGAAAGACCATTTCAGGGATTTAATTCAAGCTAGGACAATAAATTACTTTCAGATATCAGCATTTCATGAGTGAACATCACCTGTCAGAAATGAAATGAAATATTCCAAAAACATAAAGTAAAAATAAACCAATATCAGCTAATGACATTACTGGAAAAGGACGCAATGCCAGTTACAGTGACTCATGACCTTAAACTATCAGTTTGTCACCAGAACCTTCAACACAACCAAATTAATGTTTTATCAACAAATGGATGGCAGTTAATCATCCAGTAATAATTGGTTTCTCATTAAAAGCATAAAAGTTTTCCTCTACAGATCAGTTAATTAGAACCAACTATATAATTCTTCCAAGTAAATTGAGACCCAGCATTAGAGAGGAAAAAAGTAGTCAAGTGCCCTCCATGAGTTCTAAAAAGAATAAAGTAAATAGACCACAAATATACATCTTTCCTGTCCTGCCACTATCTATTAATCAAATTTAAATCTGGACTGAGTAGAAGATTATCACGTGGTATGTTCAAAAATAACAACTGGAAGCCAAAATAGGTCACTCGAGCACATGATCATCGATCATTATCTTTTACACTGTCAACTCAGCCCTCTAGACTCTATATTCTCCACCCATATCATAGTTGATAAATACCAAAAAATTTCAGTGATATATTCAAAGGTAAGCTCTCCACAAGAATGGATGCAGCAAGGAATCTTCATATATAGCCAGTTTAACTAGGTGCAATATGCCATTCCCATTGGACCAACCCACTTGGTAACTTTCAGGCAGGTTTTCAAATTCTTTAGGTCTAAAGAAAAACTAAAGGAGGTTCCAGATGCTGACTCCCTAACCAATAGTTCCATTTTTTGGCATCAAGCTACTGAAAATTGATTTTAAAACAATTAAATGTAATAAAGGACTTGTCATGAAATACAGACTTAGACTAAAAGAGAGGAGGGGGAAAGGGACTCAGCTAAAGGTCAGTTAAAAATTAAACTCAATTCCAAGTTTTCTCTAGTTTTTAAGTTGGTTTTACACGAACTTCATTCCATTTACATCTTTGAAAAGTGTATGACAACTTACCAAACAAGATAGAAATTCAAGCGTAAGAGACCTCTCAAGCCTATAATTCACACTTCACACAATAAAGAAGAAAAAAATAATAATTACTTCTCATGAAGTCTTATACTTACATTTCCAGTACAAAGTTCTGCCAATATGCAGCCAAGTGACCATATATCTATCTTTTTATCATACGGAAGTCCGAGGATAACCTCTGGGGCACGATAGGACCTGGATTGAACATAAGAGCACAGATGATCTGTCTCAAAACAGCTACTCCCAAGATCGATAACCTTTACCTCACATCTACTATAACTTTTCACTAATATATTTTCAGGCTTCAGATCACAATGTATAAGGCCAAGACCATGCAAGAACTGAAGAGCTTCCAAACACTGGATAGTAATTGACTGCACAGAGTACACTGAAAGAGATTAAAATCCAGCAAGAGAAGTAAATAAAAGACTTCCACATTAAAAACAGCACCATACTAACCTGCAGCCTTGGCATTGTGAAGTAGACCTCCCCTCCCGATTCTCTATTAAATTTGTGAAACTCATATAAGTTTGCTTTGAGTAGCTCACATACTATTAACAAATGCTCCTTAAAAAAAAAAAAAAGGGTAGTCAGCTACGAATTAATGCACCAAGAACTGCAGGCTCATTCTGCAGTGTCCACCAAAAGAACAGCATTATCAGGAGTTCACTAAACAAAATATGTAGTATGAGAAATTAAATTTACAGAAAAATTTATCAAAACATGCCAGATTCCAGTAGGAGCATCTATAGGGTGTAAAATATTTAGATCTGAGAACCACTGGCCTCCAGCAAATGAGAAAGAATAGAAAGATCACACACTAAGAAAAGACAAGTAGCAATGAGTTTGTAGTTTCAAAAAGTTCCTGTCTATTGCACAACCATTGTCCACTTATAAATACAAGAACAAAGTGCAATTTTATTCAAACAATGGTGAGCAAGAGTATTAACCTAAATATGTTTTTTACAAATTTGTAACAGATAAAAATAATAAATAAATAAATTATCTAGCTTGGCAATAAGTGAAGAGGGATGCGTTGTCCAGACAGCCTGCAGTACAAGGCTACACTGGAGAGGCCAGTATTAGTATGTTAAAACATTCTCACTCCAATTTTTAACGATGACGAGTGAGAAGGAAAAAATAGAATACAAGTATATGGACGTGGGAAAAATTATAAGAGAATTTACATCACAATCATAGAATAATTCTACTTACTCGATAGTAGAAGTAATCATACAATCGCAGAATGTGGTACTTGTCTCCAGGATCATGCTTGTTAACATATTTGAGAAGCTTTATTTCATCAAGGCTCTGATCAAAAAAATCCTTGTTGTTCTTAATAATTTTCACGCAAACATCCATGCCTGTATGCAGATCATGTGCTTGTATAGCTTTGCTAAATGCAGCTGATCCAAGATACTCAGTAACATGATAGCGGCCAGCTATAACAGAATTTAAAACAACATGGAAATTCTTGTCCTCCTCAAAGCCAGTTCTGAGGAGAAAAAACCAGCAGTTCAGGTAAGAAGTCAGTTAGAAATCAAGCAAAGTAACAAAAAATTTGACACATAAAGGTTATTGTTGTCACCATAAGCAATGCGGACTTTCTACCTAAACTACTTGATAAGCAATTGTTTGCACAGAAGAATATATGACAATCAATTAAAGAAATTAAGTCTTTCGGCCAGAAGAGAGTCATTTATTTGGTACGAATAATAAGAAACCAAATACAGCAAATAGAACACTTTTTAGGATCCCCTTTCCTCATTCAGGATAGGGTCGTCTCTCCCAGTAAAGGAGCGCAAACCTAGCAGAAACATGCAATTTAAAATCATCACATATTTCCTTATAAACATTATAGGTCCACTTCAGAAAGGAAGACACACCAACAGCAATTCAAGAAAATCCTAGAAAAAAAACCCTTTCTGCCTCTTTACTTTTCATTCACCAACAGAAACTAGATGAAAAGCACAAGAAAATTGAATCAAAATTAGCCAAAAAATAAGGCACAAGCACCATTTACTTAACACTTGACAACTGGTTTAGCCTGTAACTAGGCAACTAATTATTCGATTAGCTAACCACTACCTCTGTCCCCATTATTGACATTGACTAATCCAGTGACAATCTATGCAAATTGCAAATAACGTCAGCTGTACAAGAAGTAATAAAAATGATACAAATCCAGCTGATACCACCCAGCAACAAACAGACATGTAGAACAATTATAGTAGATAATTATGCAGAGACTTAGAATGATGTTGATAAGGTAGGAAGCTAGACAAATTGTGATACAAATTTCAGCAATATTACCAATTTAAGTCCAAAAACTAAAAGTGAAAAAGAAAACAGTAGCTTTTGAGAAACAGCACTTTAAAGTTTTATCCAAAGTAAATGCAGCAGCTGAAGAATCAAATTTGACCACCAAATAAACAAGATCAAGTAATTCAAAAATCAATTTGGTTTGGAGTAGACGTGCCTGTTTTTCCTATGCACAATCTTGAGGTTGAAAGTCTCAAATTCCTCCTCCTGAGCCTTGATTTGCCTTACTTGCTCCTGGACAGCAGCTGCCTCTTCATCTTCAAGTGAGGTACCAGGGTCTTCTTCCCTTATGGCACTAATTTTTTCTTCCTCTTCTCTCTTCACATGCTCTCGTTCACTATAACCATAATTCGAGAGTGATGAGGGACTAGAATTTGCAGATCTAACAGCATTTGTATTATTCTCATCCCTAGAGCTTTTGACAGTCGAAGAATCACTGCTTTTCTGCCTCCATGTTGCAACCATGTCATCAGTCCCCATTAAAGCTTTCAATCGTTCATCAGTTTCATCATTAATAACAGGATCACAGTTGTTTGTCCATCGTGATTTACTAGGGCCTGCCTGCACCACCTGTCCATCTCTTAGTGGAGGAGGAAATGAAAATCCTGCATCAGTAAGATTTTTTATTTGCGTACATGTTCCTTTATCATTTCCAATCACATACTTATTGGGATCCTGTTTACTGGTTTTCTTTTTATCCCTGCTCATTCTATCAATATATTTCTTGTCAGACTCATGATGAGAGAGTCTGGACCCACCAATTCCAACATCATGATCACGGAAATACTCCAGATCCCCCTCACTACTACCTCCAAGCAAGCTTTCACGAACTTCACTGCCAATTTCAGCAGCATCACTGTTGATACCCACACCAATTGACCTAACAGAACCATGTTGATCATCATCCATACATATATCATCCAATCGTGGTCTTCCACATTCATTGAGAACTTTGCCATCCCCTAACATAATGAGTTCATTTGTCTGAGTGACAAATCCCTGCCAGACTGGTTCAGAACGCATCAAATCCAACTCTTCTTCATCCATTAACCGTCCATCATACTGATCTATTAAATCACTATCAGTCCTCCCATACATTTCAGTCACCGTCAAACCTATAGGATCATCTGAAGCGGTAACAGGTTCAACATTTTTAGCTTGAAAATACTGTTCACCTGAGAAGTATGAATCTTCCTCTGCAAAAGATTGATCATCATCCTCATCTTTGGCTGGACCTCTATCTTGTGGGTCTGGAACACTCCCATGTCCTGTCCCCTTTTCATTGTCACTAGGGTAATCAATTTCATGGGCCAGAAACCAGGCCTCATCCTCAATAGGCTGTCTCATGTATCCAACATCATCATCGTCATCATATTCATCTGAGTCCCAATAATCATGCGGATAGTCAACAGTTTCGCTCAACCCGTCACCAATAGTAGCAAAACCAGAAACCAGATCAGATGTATCCTCGGCAATCCCCTGACTTACTGATAACCAACTACCTCCTCCTCCAGTCCTCTTTCCACCTATGTCATCAGAACAAAAAATAAAAATAGCTTATTCCACAAATGATGCTGGAATGAATAATCACAGATAGAGAATATCTTATGTAATACAAATTAGACAACTAAGCAGTCAGCCCTAGAGAATTTTTATGGATTCTAATAATCGAGAGCATAAGCAAGTTCGCATGCTTCTGCAAACAACAACAATTTGACAAACATTAAGTAAGATAATATGTTAAAAACTATTCGGTAGGCACCTATCCATCATTTTCCACTGAAGTATAGTCATAACCTTTAGGAAATTTCACATGAAGGAGAATGAGAGTTAAGAGATTTGTGTGCCAAAAGCTTGGATGACTTCATGACAAATTTAGGCAATTAAGCTTTTTCCTTGAAGTGATAATAAAAACAATCAAAGACAGTAAAAGCATATAATTAGTTAAGGAAGATATCTTTGCATCATTAAACACTTACCAATACAATGTTTCCGAGCATGTGCGTTGTGCATGTGTATGTAAACGTGAACACGTGCATTTGTCTTTCTGCCTTCATCTAAAACTAAATTGCAACTCTAGATGTAAGATGGACAGCAAAACAATAAAGAGTCCCACAAACTACTATAAAAATACATCAGTATTTTTGTTTTCATTTTCCTTCATAAGTTTTACTATTTTTTCTTGGTGGCTTGAGAACTAAGGTCTGTGTTGGGTGGAAGCTAAGAAGATCTATACAACCAAAGTTTGGACTATGCTAATGTCTTTTTTATTTTGCATATGAACCAACAAAAGTTTTAAAGATTATATACAACTCACTAAAACTTCTTTCAGCTACTTATGTTAGCAAGGGCTTCATTTCTTCTTAGTGGCAAGAAGTTTTGAACAGAACTTAGTTTCTTTACTGTTTATACCTTCGTAAAGCTCTGGGCTGTACCACCTAGGCTAGATGGCACTTCCAATGCTAACAGCAAACCACAAAAAAAAGGGAACAACAGGATTCTATTTTAAAGGACAGAATTTAAGATAATTTAATTCTCCCCCTTTCCAGAGGTCAAAGAGCAACTATAAATTCCAGCAAACCAATTAAAAGAAACACCAAACAGCAAATCTGGTAAGATGGCAAATCTATGAAACAAGCAAATGCAAAAGCCTTCTGAATAATCTAACAATTGCTGTGAGCATAAAGTAAAATGTAAAATATTTGGAGAAAGCCTAGACATAATATCCAATCATTTATCATGTAACAAACCTGAAGAGTTGATTTCTTGTCCAACAGGAACATCCAAAAATGACCCTATTAGAAAAGTATTATCAGCACTAATGAGCTTTGTGCTTGGTCCATCACGCTCAAACTTTTCCTCCCAATTAACACTCAATGGTTTGTCTTCTGACTTGAGTTTAACTGGAGGCAGCCTAGGGAACTCTTCCCTGGGATTATCAGATGCTAGGGGAAAACATAAGCTGCCTATATTCTTCTGCTCTGCGTTTTCCTGAGACTTCCCAAAGAATAATGCTCTTCCAACGTCATCCACCTGATGTTTAATTGCTGCTCTTACATCAACTGTATCCACTTTCTTCTTACCTTCTTTTTTATCAGAACCAGTAGCATTATCATAACTAGTTGAAACATCTGCCTTAGGGAAGGGAAAAACAGTCTTGACAGGACAGTCTTTCCACAAATCTGAAGATGAATGTTTTGGCTCCTCATTCCTTGACCATGGGTTGTCAGCAAAGCTTTCTCTAGAGTGTGAACTACTAGTCTTAGGATGCAGATCAACGACCCTTGATTCACTCGTTTGAAATTTTTCGTACTTAGATTCAGCATTTGATTTGCTAGTGCTTTCAAGCCATGAAGCCCTCTTTTCACCAGAAAAGAGAATCTCTTCTCCTGAATCCAAATCTCCAGGTTTCAAATTGACTTTGCCAATATCAGGAACTTCACTAGTACTGTATCTTGACTGCTCTGTAATCTGAGGCTCTGAGAATGTGTTGGTGCTGCCACCACCATTTCGGTAAGGATCTGAGGGACCGTTTTTAGAACCAAAGTTCCAAGAGTATAAATCAAGGATATTATCCTCTGAACCTTTAGAAAAAGTGAAGTTCTTGTCACTAGTCCCAATAGCCTCATTAGGCTTATTTCGTTCCCCAGTAGTTGTAGCATTTCTCCATTTGCTTTCAGAACCATTTCTGCCAGTCCCACACTCAATCTCTTTCACAATAAGTTCCTTAGAAACTTCACCACTATTCCTCGAACTTGAACCTTGATTTTCACTTGCTGATTTGGCCCCATTTTCTTCTTCCAACACCCCAGTTGATTCCTTCTCTTCCAGATTGAGTTTCTCAAGGAACCCATTCAAATCCGGGCGGTTACTAAGCTCGCTGCGCAAAGCCGCCTCAGCTCTCGTAAAGCAATTTCTCCTCAAAAACTCTAAAATCACATCAACTGAGCCTGTATCCTCCATTATCAACCGCTACCAATCTAAAAGCAGGTACTAGAAAGGAAAATCCACAGAACCTGAAAGAGCCAACAGAGAGAAAACATTACAATAAATTAACAAAGTTTTATGCTATTTCCTCATGCTATATACGTTTGATAAGAAGATTTCGATAACAAAGAAAAGTAAAAATCTTTGAATCATGTAGTGTTATTGTGGCTTCTGAAAAAACAGAAATCAAACTAACGTTTCCAATAAACGTAACTTACAGCCTAACCAAGTGGTGCAATTGTATCAAATTTCAGAAACTTTTTCAATTCCCTACAACTCGTGAACTCGGCCTTTGGAAAGAACATCTCATAAGCTCATCTAAAACGCCTAAAACTTGAAGCATACAACAAAACCAACTCAAATCCTCAAGCAATATGCAATTTCATAACCTCAAATTACGAAAAAAGTTAACTTCCGCCTCTTTTTTTCTCTCAAAAAAAAAAAAAAAAAGAAAAAACCTCAAAACACAAACTTGAAAACGAAAACCCCCATTCCCATTTCCCACATTTNAACAAAACCAACTCAAATCCTCAAGCAATATGCAATTTCATAACCTCAAATTACGAAAAAAGTTAACTTCCGCCACTTTTTTTCTCTCAAAAAAAAAAAAAAAGAAAAAACCTCAAAACACAAACTTGAAAACGAAAACCCCCATTCCCATTTCCCACATTTTCCCACTAAACAAACACGAAAATAAAAACAAAGAAAAAAACCCTAGAGAAAAAATTCGAAACACCAAGACCCCACAAATCAAATCCACACGATGCAAAGATCCACAGCTGGCCAAAGAAAACCCTAGAAATTCAAACCCCGCCACTCCCAGAACCTAAGATTCAAACCCATTTCACAAATCAAACAAGCAGACAAACCCAGATTTGAAATAACAATAAAAAAAAAAAACAACAATTAGCTGAACCATTTTCCAACAAATTGACAAAAGAAAAAGAAAGAAAAAGAAAAAGTTACTTACAGATCGAAGAGGAAATGAATCTGGGTTCGAATTCCATAGCCGTCACAAAATGGAGGGTAACGTGAGCATAAACTAGAATAGAATGATTTTTTTTTCTGAATTTTTTTTGAAAAAAAAAAATATTTATTTTTTAATTTTATATGTTTTGAAATTTTAGTTTTGAATATATTTCGCTTTTGGCCTGCACACACGCACACAATCTCTCCCTCTCTCAGCTCAGGTCAGGTCAGGCCTGGCAATGGGACCAAAAGGGCTTTTCATCCAAATAAAATAAAAAAAAAAATATTATTATTATTATAAGGGTGGCACTACCACAGTTAACAGTATAGTTACTGTGTATTGATTGGTTAATGGTTATTATAAATTGTTTATAGTTAATCGTTTATCTTAATAATTATAAAAATATAACTTAAAAATATTTTTGGTTTTAAAAAAATGAATCACGGAGAAAAAAAAATTAAATATTTGAATTATATATTAAATTATAATCTATATTAATATTATTATTTGATCATTTATTAATATGTTATAATGTCATAATATTTCCCTCGTATTCTATAAAAACAACATCATGATATTGAACAACAAAACAATATTTAAAATGTCTAAATATCAAATTTATGAAAAATGATAATATAAATTTTCAATCATTATAGAATAAATAAATTATGTTGTTTTCTTAATAATAATATGATATCATATTTATTAAAAAATACCAAATTTAATTATCGATTTTTAATATCATATATTTATTAATATAGTAATAATATAGTAAGAAACCCTAAAGAATATTTTGAAAATGGTCATGTCCTAATCCTGGCACGTGAGCCTCGTGATTAGTGTTCAAAGCATTTTAGTCAGACGATCCAAGGGTCAGCATCCTTTGACTCGAATCATGATGATGATTTATCAACCGAATGTGTGGTGATAGTGGGCCATCCGTGGGCCCCGGCTTAAAAGTTAAAAAATAAAATCAAATGAGAAGTTCAACGTTAGTATATTCCATTCTTAAACAACAATGTTCAAATTGGTTGATTTCCTTTAATAGAAGCTTCAAATGGCCTTTGGATAATGGCAAAATTCAAGTCCGCCAATAATTCAAAAATGTCACTAAACTCCCTATTATTAGTGATTAATGGGCAAATTTTGACCTCTTTTATAGTTTACAAAAGAAAGTAAGCAACACAAATCTCTCCTCTTATTCAAACTATTAAATTTTATAATTTTTGAATTTATATTATTTCTTTGTGTTACTTTTTAAAATTATTGGTAGCTAAGCATCAATAAACCACGAGAGAGAGAGAGAGAGGTCAATTAAATTTGTTTGTCAATTAAATTTTACGGTGTCAAACGTTTTTTTATCATAATCACACCTGTAATCAGTCAATATCAATCTCATATAATTGATACAAGCCAATCTTAGTGGATGAATAATGTCACAATAGTTAATAAAATTTATGAGTAATTTCCACATACCTCTCCTATGGTTTATCAAAATCTCGCATGAATATGCTATGGTTTTAAAAATTCTACAAACCTTGTATGTTATAAGTTAGAGATAACTTTTGGTTAAATTTTAATTAAAGTAAAATACTTTTAAAATGCTAAACCTTACAAAAAAAATCATTAGAATTTATATAAATTCAAAACTACTATCCAATAAAACATTCTATTTGAAAAAAAAAAATTATAATTTATTTAAATAATAAAATTTGATTTTTTAAATTTATAATATTTTTTTTAGATTTTTTCTTAGGTTTAGTATTTCATGGGTATTTTAGTCACCTCAAATGAAAAAAAAAAATCATTTCACTAAATTATGGGGGAGGTTTGTGGCATGGATTCTATAATTTCCTTCATTTATTATTAACTTTTCTCATCCAACAATATCACGTGATACAATAAGGTGAAACTCATATACCTCCCCTGAGTTACGCAATTTTCTTATAGACCCCTAGTTCAAAATTCTTCCATCTAATAACCACATTTAAATATCAATTTTTAGAATAATTGATATATGTAACCAATTCATTAAAAAAAATTATATATAACTTAATGTGATGAATTCTTCTTGAATGAGTTATTATTATATTAATTATTATAACCTTTAAGGCAATCAGTCGAACCCTCATTTATTCACTAAAAATATAAAGATAGAAATTATACTATTGCCTAAATTTTTCTGAAACTAGGGTTAGTTTATAATAATTAATTTTTAATATCAAATACTACCCTTGTGTTTTAGCTTAATTTTAGGCGGAAAACATGTTTAACACTTTAATCAATTAAACCTCTGAGGTTTACCCAAAATCATCAATAAGTCTTTTCTATTAACTTCCGTTAACTGACAAAATAATTTAAGAGAGAAAAAGACTATTATGTCCTTCTTCTATTACCTTTGTTAAGGGACAATATCAAACACCACCCTCATATTTTGGCCTAATTTTAGATGGAAAACATATTTAACACTTTAATCAACTAGTCCCCTGAGATTTATCGAAAATCATCAACAAAAAATGGCTGATTAATTCTAGCTCAAATACAACATTTGTATTATAAAATATACAAGTACCCTTGAAACATAATAAACATAAAATGGCTTTGAAGTACATATATAAACTTAAAAATTTTGATTTTGCCCTTAATTAAAATTTCAAATTTGAAAGAGAAAACTAAAGTCATACACAAAATTTGCATTATAAAATAAAAATCAAATTTGAAATTTCATACACAATAGGCTTATTGAAATTTTTATTTTTATAAAATTTTTATAGACATAAATTTCAAATTTTTTTTTATAATGCAAATGTTGTCAATGACTTTAATTTTTTTTTTCAAATGTGAAATTTTAATCAAGGGCAAAATCGAAATTTTTAAGTTTATATGTGTATCTCAAGACCCTTTTATGTTTATTATGTTTTAAAGGTATTTTCGTATTTTTATAAAGTGTTTAAAATATTGTATTTGAGCTAGACTTAATCAGGGGTATAGTAATCTTTTTTTTTCACTTCTGTTACTCTGTTAGATAATGAAAAAGGTTTATTGATGATTTTGGGTAAACTTCAGGGATCTAGTTGATTAAAGTATCAAACATGCTTTCTGTCTGAAATTGGGCCAAAACATGAGGGTGATATTTGATATTGTCCCCCTTAATAATTAACCTTTTACCTGTTTTTAAAAGTTACCCTAATCTAGTTACCAAAATACCCTCGTTGTTACTCCGTTACTTAACGGAAAATGTTAATTGATGATTTTTAGTAAATCTTAGGGGTCTAATTGATTAAAGTGTTAAATATATTTTTCGTCTAAAATTATATCAAAACACAAGGTTACTATTTGATATTGTTTCATTTTTATATTAATAAACTTTTCTGAAAGATGGGGAGTTCCTGTTTATCACTTCTTATCCACTAATAAAATTTTGAAAAATGAGTTTTATAGGGTTAGTTATATATACTATTACCCTAATTTTTTTCATTTATTAAAAACCATCTACAAAAATCTTAGTATAAAAAATTTCCCTTATTTTTTTTCTTATCTCCCAAGCATTCTTTCTCTCTATTTTTGTTTCATTTTGTTTTCAAATAAATTATGCTTATTTAAATAAATTACATATTCAATTATATCAGATAAATGGATAATAGTTTATAATTTTAAATATTATTAATCTATATAATTCAAATTTCATAATAATTTATTTTCACACGGACAAAACCCAAGAAACTCGTGATTGATGCTAACATGATTCCTTGAAAATCTTGGATTCAAATGACTTGATTAAGACAAAATTAAGATGATCATGACATAATAACATATGTAAAAGACAAATTCTTTTATTTTCCGAAGTTTAGTAAATAAATTTTTTAAGTTTTCTAGTCATTTTCACAATAATTTATACTTTATACAACTTTTTACACCAATTATTTTCAATGATCAAATTAAGAAAAAAAATTTACTTTAGTTAGAGTGGGATGGAGTCATGAGTCAAATTCTTTTATCAATTTAGCCCAAGGTAAACTTTATACTATAGTACTCACTTTTGATAGGTTCTATCTTATTTTTAGGAAATGAGAAATAACATAGCATCACCATGGTATAGCCTAAGTAACACCATCATCTTGTTGATTTTTTAGTAACATCAAACCCCACTTTTATGGTCCTGTTTGAGGATATTAACAGCTCATATAAGAGAAATTATATAAGTAACCCCATGATATAACCTAAGTAATACCATTAACCGATTAAAATTTTTAGTAACACCCAACCCTTATTTTCAAGGGGGTGACAGTGTTACTCAGGCTATACCATTAGGATACGTATGTAATTTTCATCATCTCAAACATAACCGTGAAAGTAGGGTTTAGGTGTTACTAAAAATCAAGTGACGGTGTTGCTTGTATCACTTTAAGAAATCATTAATTGGCAAGTTGTGTAAACTATAAGGTAATTTAAAAAATTTGCCATAAATTTAAGTGTATAAGATTGCAATAACAAATCTTCCACTTGATAACATCTTGTTGTTTCTTTAATGTTTCAACCTACAAACTACAAACTTATCTCTTTTTACTTCACTTGTCTTGAGAGATCAACAAGTTTATAGCTTGTCTTTCATTACAATTTTTTTTTCCATGTGAATTTTCTATCTTTAAAATATCAAAACATGCAAAATTTCTATAATTATTTTTATAAAAAAATAAAAGTGTAAAACAATGACCTAAACTTATATTATATCTAAACAAGAAATTATCACAAATAATTAAGTTTAGATGGATTTTCTTAAAATGAGACTAATAACTATTTACATCTATAATAAGATAAGAATAGTCTTATTTTTAAAAATAACTTCATTTAAAAAAAATATGTTATAACCATTTTCTCGACTGGATGGTAACTCAAGCTCAGTAAAGCTATCACACTTGACAAAATGTTAATATATTAATCTTTAATTAGGAAATTACTGTAAAATGATGTTTATATTGCACAAAATCTAAAAGGATAATATGTGATCAAAATATAATAATAAAATTTTTACAAGTTGATAAATATAAATATTAACATTAAATTTTAGTAAATATTAAAATGCAAAGAGAAATTGAAATTTTTGTCTTATTATAATGAAAAAAAGGTATCACAACTATTAAAAATAATTAAAGTAAAAGATTCTTACATATTTAACATAACAAGTCAAAATAGAAAAGAATTATGGCAAATAATGTTAGAATTTAAAATGCGGAAAACTAACCTCCAGCCATAGCAAGAACAAAAATGGAAAAGCAAGAATAATGGAGATTGAAACCTCTAACCTTTGAGCAAAAGTACCACAATAGAATAGGTTGATATAGCAAATACTTGAGTTAGGGACTCCCTCCTCTCACTTCTATATATAGGTACATAGAGTAATCTATGAAAACCTAAAGGCCACCTCTCCATTAAAGGTGTAACTCATAGAATTCAATAGGTGTCCTTAAACTGAATCAAATAAATGGAGTTAGTGGACACTTAATCACATTTAGTGAAGAGAAAATTATGAGCACTTTAATATCAAATTAAATTCATCATAACTTAATTAATTTAACATTCTCCCACTTGATCCATATATTTTCTTATAAGTACCGTTACATCCACTACTGTACAATCCATGATTCCTTATATTTAAAATACAAGAAATAAACCACATGAATCATGGCGGTAAGTCATCTAAGAAATCGAATATTATCTTCCATATATCACAATCCAATTTCTTCCTCTAATAATAAGTCTATATGAGGTATCTTTAATTGTATGAATAAGTCCTATGCTCATTCGGAGTCCAAACATAATGAATAAACTCTTATATTTATTCCAAAGATATTACTGCATAATTGTCATTCTCTAAACTTAAATGTGTACACCCAAATGAGAAGACAATATATATAGAATCTTTATGAATTTCATTACAAATATGTGCTACCCATATAACACTACAAAACAAGAAAAATCACATAAAAGAACCAAGTCCCATATGTGCTACATGATCCTTAAACCCCTTAGGTGGCATGCCTTTTGTCAAAGGATCTGNNTTCCCTGATGGCTAAATACTTTATGTCAATGTGTTTACTTCGACTTCCACTTTTATTATTTTTAGCCAAGAAAATAGCAGTAGAATTATCACAATATATTCTCAATGGCTTACTGATAGAATCCATGATGCTAAGCCCAGTTATGAAACTCTTAAACTAAACACCCTGTGATGTAGCCTCAAAACAAGAAACGAACTCGGCCTCCATAGTAGAAGTGACAACTAGAGTTTGTTTTACACTTCTCTAAGATATGGCACCACATGCAAGCATAAAAATGTATCGTGACGTTGACTTTCGTGAATCAACAGATCCAGCAAAGTCCGAATCAGAATAACTAACAACCTCCAAGTTGTCTATTCGTCTATACATAAGCATGTAATCCTTTTTTCCTTAAAGGTATCTCCTCGCCTTCTTTGCAGCTTTCCAGTGGTCTAAACCAGGATTACTTTGATATCTCCCTAACATTCCTACAGCGAATGTAATATCAGGTCTTGTACAAACTTGAGTATACATAAGGCTTTCAACAGCTGAAGCATATAGAATGTTCTTCATTTGTTCCCTTTCTAGCTTATTATAGGGACATTGGTTCAAATTAAACTTGTCACCCTTGACTATTGGAGCTACACTTGATGAACAATATTTCATCTGAAATCTCTCAAGAACCTTATTGATATATGTCTTTTAAGAAAATCTCAGATACCTTGAGCTCTATCTCTATGGATCTTAATGTCAATGACATAAGATGCCTCACCCATATCTTTCATATCAAATTTCTTANGAGAGAATTTGTTTCACCTCATGTAATAAATCCAAATCATTGGTTGCAAGTAAAATATCATCTACATATAACACAAGAAAACAAATCTTACTCCCACTAACCTTATGATATATGCATTGATCCATGATATTCTCAACAAAACCGAATGAAGAGATATCTTCATGAAATTTCAAATACCACTATCGGGAGGCTTGTTTCAGTCCATATATATATATAGATTTCTTAAGTTTGTAAACCAAGTGCTCACCAAAACTAGAGGAGAATCCTTCAGGTTGTTTCATATAAACCTCTTCCTCTAGATCTCCATTGAGAATTCTATTTTCTGTGGTAACCCAAATTTCTGTAAACAGTGATTTAAGGGTATAAGTGAAAGATTTTAAAGTTAGAAATCAGAATATGACGTATTTGTGACATAAACGGGATGACATAGACATGATGACGTCGTGAATATGAGTATTTAAAGATTTTCGGGAGTTTTCGAGAAATTAGACTAAAACGTAATTTTATGTGGGTTCGTGGATTTTTCGTCTTTAGTACCCGATTGTGATATTTTGAGGGTCACGTTGATGAAAAATGGATGAGGATGAGTCGACAATGAGATGCCGAGACTTTGGGGTCGGGATTCACGATCGTTGAAGGTTTATAAAATTACAGAAAACACTATCAGAACCCAAAGTCTATATAAACTGCATAGGAGGTCAACAGTTGGAGGAAACTGCATAAACACCCCTGGTCATCGGAAGTCGCTTTCTCCGATGACCGTTTGCATTCTCAATGAGTTAGCTGCCATGGCTAGTGGCGATGGAACCGTCTCAGCTTGTTGATAATCATGGTGGTGGTCGTTTCCCCGTCCGGTGTCGAAAACACCGTAGATCAGGTCAGAGATATTCACCTGTGTCAACTGTCGTCGGTCGATTCGAGAGTCACCAACCCCCAACACTAGTGTCGAACGATTCGTCTAGGTAATTTGGTTTCGACGGTGGCCTCTGATCGTCCGTCCGATGTGTGGATCACCAGCAATGAGCCCCGACAACGTACGCCTCCAGTTCACCGATCTGCTGCTTCCAACAGTCGGTTGTCGTCGCCGATGGTCAGAACATGTCTCCCTCGTCGAGACGAAGGTGGTGGTACCCTCCGTTCACCGTTCCCGATCGCCGATCATATTCTCTGGTGAGAGAACGTGAATCACGGCTGTCATTAGATATTTCGTCGACCCCCTCACCTTGTTGGCTTGGTAGTTGCACTCCTATGGCACACCCCTACTGTTTTGGATGTTGGCAGTTTACACCCTATCACGTGTGACAACATAAGGACCCCCAAGGGTTTTCAGGTTACCTATCTTACCCCCGCTTGTTATTTTAAGTATAGTTTATAGATTTACAGTAACGCCTCCGATGGGTAAAATATCAATTTAAACCCCGAGTGCCGTTTTATATGGTTATGACCCTGTGACTCCGAGGACTCATCCGGGACCACCGAGACATATGGATTTGTGATACGGATAAGGAATAGAGAGAAAAAGAGGTCCGGGAGATATAATTCGGATATCGAGGTAGAAGTTTTTAACTATATATTTCTATTTCGTTTTATGTACATGTAGACTTAAATTACTGTTGTGACCTAGGGAATAGAGACTGTGTGATTGATGAATAGGACGATAGATATATTGCTGGATTGGGACGTTACGAACGTGAGTACGGTAGTACGAAAATACGTGGTAAGTCAAGAGATTAAGCGGATATATATGATTGTATCACTGGATGGTGAATACGGAACGGGTTATGGATTAGGGATATCACTTATGATCATACGTGAGGATACAACTAGAGTACGGAGATTCGTAAGTGGTGATATGATAAGGAATGGACAATATGTAGGTGATACGCGTGTGTCCGTCAGTTACAGAATGGGTGAGGATGAGTGTAGGATGATTGAATAATTGGAACGTGAGGCACGGTACATGGATGCTTGTGTGGGATGAGACGGATAGAACATGGGTGATACGGTCCTTGTGTGCTAAGGGATGGTTGAGACACGGAGAGTGTTTGTGAACGTGTCCGTAAGTAATGGGACTTATGGGACGCAGGTAGTATATGAATATACGTGAGGGCACAAACATGTAGAGATGAATGAGATACGAGTGAGCCGTACGTGAGCGAGACTGTATGAGCTAGTGGTAATCATTGAATGGTCTTAGGACCAGATGATATGTACATGGTGGTGTAACCGAGGTAGGCTCGGTACGGACTATAAATGCGTAACAGGGATTACCATGCTGTTGTGAGCTGGATCCCAGTGTATCAGGGATTGTTATGCTATGTGAGCTGGATCCCAGTGTGTCAAGGATTGTTGTACTGTGTGAGCTGGATCCCAGTATGTCAAGGATTGCCGTACTGTTGTGAGCTGGATCCCAATGTGTCAAGGATTACCGTGCTGTGTGAGCTGGATTCTAGTGTGTCAGGGATTGCCGTGTTGTTGTGAGCTGGATCCCAGTGTGATAGGAAGTGCCATGCTATTAGTGAGTTGGATCCCTGAGTTATTGTGTAGAGTGACTGACGTGAGTGCGAAACTCACGTAGATGTGTTGCACGTATGGTGACTGTTACGATTAAGAGCGGGAAAGGTATGATAGTGATATTAGCGTGTACGAGAGATAGAGATCGAATAGTAATATATGTATGTGTTTGACTGATGCATGCGTGTATGTTAAATGTTATAGAACTGTATAGTGTTAGAAATTCCTACTGGGCTGTGTTGCTCATCCCTTTTTCCATAGGTACTCGAGGTTAGGAGTCTAGCGGAGATAATCCGGAGCTCAGGTAGAGGATATCGGACAGTCATGGATATGTCTGAGTAGTTAGAGTAAGTCGTTTCTATGTACTATTTAAAGAAAAATTTTGTAACCCATTTTTCAGTATAAATATTTTTAATTAAAACGTTTTAATTACTTTCTATTTTATTTATTTACACAGTGACCCTCGAGATCCCTGTATATGGGGTGCCGGGTCGTCACATTTTCACATTCATCTAATGCAATTCTAAGTCAAAATGGGCAGTTAACGTCAAAATTATACGGAAGGAGTCCTTTTTAGAAACAAGAGAAAAAGTCTCTCTGTAATTTATTCCTTCCTTTTGAGTGAATCCTTTAGTAACAAGTCTTGCCTTATATCGCTCAATATTACTTGATGAATTCTTCTTGGTCTTGAAAACCCATTTACACCTTATAGCCTTCACCCCATCAAGCAATGCAACAAGATCTCAGATTGCATTATGTGCCATAGAATCTATCTCATCTTTCATGGCGTTATATCACAACTTAGATTTACTACAATTTATTGCTTGTGAAAATGTTTGAGGATCATTATCAGCTCTAAAATTATAGCTAGATTCTTGTAGATATACCATATAATCAGTAGATATACCATAAAATCACTAGGTATGGCCGATTTCCGTATTCTAGTTGATTTTCTTAATGTTGCATTAACATCCTCTTGAGGTACATGTTCTACAACCAGCTGTTCAACAGGTATTTAATGTTAAACTAGATCATGATCAGCTAACTATGGAACCTCAAGGATTGGTTGTTCAACATGCATCCTGTCCTGATGGATGTCATTGATCACAATCAATCTATTACTGGAAGGAGTTGGATTTTCTATATGATCTTTCTCAAAATCTAGGTTTCGAGATTGATCACTCCCACTGATCAAGTCTTTCTCAAGAAATTTTATATTTCTTGATTCCACAATTCTAGTGCTATGTGATGGACAATAAAATCTATATCCCTTAGACCTTTCGACATAACCAATGAAATAACCGCTTATGGTTTGCGGGTCCAATTTTTTTTCATGTGGATTATAAACTCTTACTTCCGTAGGGCATCCTTAAACGCGTATATGTCATAAACTCGATTTTCAACCTTTCTATAACTAGAATGGAGTTGTTGGAACAGCCTTAGTTGGTACCCGATTTAATATATACACTTCCGTTTTTAAGAGCTTCAATCCACAAAGATCTTAGAAGCTTGAAGTTACTAAGCATACTCCTCACCATGTCCGTTAAAGTCTGATTTCATCTTTCTGTCATACCATTCTGGTCTGGAGAACCAGGCATAGTGTATTGGGTTATAATCCCATGCTCTTGAAGAAAAAGAGCAAATGGACCAGGTACTTGTCCATCCTCAGTGTACCTACCGTAATACTCTCCACCTCTATCTGATCTCATGGTCTTTATTTTCTTACCGCATTGTTTCTCTACTTCTACTTTAAAGATTTTAAAAGCATCTAGTGCTTCGTTCTTGTTATGAAGTAAATAAAGATACATATAACGTGAGTAATCATCTATAAATGAGATGAAATATTTCTGACCATATGAGTCCATGTCTGGACTACAAATATCCGTATGTATGATCTCTAATATATCTGATCTCCTCTTGTCACCTTTCTTTGACTTGTTGGTTTGCTTTCCCTTTATGCAGTCCATACAAGTATCAAAGTTAGTAAAATATAGAGTATCAAGTACTCTTTCTTTTACTAATCTTTTAATTCTCTCTATAGAGATATGTTCTAATCTTCGATGCCATAACATAAAGGATTTTTCATTTATAACACATCTTTTAATACCAGAATTGTATTGAATGTGGTCAATACTATACGATTCATTGTCTTATAAATTAATTTGAAAAAGACCATCAAGCAATGTACCATTTCTAATGACCGAAGATTTATAAAACAACTGAAAAGAATTTTCATAAAATTTAAAGAAATATCCTAAGGGTACAAGTCTTGAAACTGAAATCAAATTTCTAAAGAAATTTGGAATATAATAAGTCATTTTCAAATCTAAGACAAAACCAGAATCTAAAATCAGTCGGCACGTTCCAATAGCCTCCACATAAGAACGTATCTTGTTTTCAGAATAGATGTATTATTCACTCTCTATCGTTTTCCTTTGGTTTAGAAAACCCTGCATGGTATTGGAAACATGGATTGTAGAACCAGAATCAATCCACCAAGTATTATAAGAAACTTCAACCATATTAGATTCATAACAAACAAGTGAGATTAAATTACCTTTCTTGTCAAGCTAGGCTTTATACTTTGAACAGTCCTTCTTTATGTGCCCTTTCTTTTTATAGAAGAAACACTTGGATTCTTTTTGTTCTCAATCTGAATGGGTATTTTACCTTTTCATTCTTCTTTTTGGCTTCTTTCTTATTCTTTCCTTGCACCACCATATGTGTATTTTAACCCATCTCCATTATCAGTCTCCCTTCTTCTTGAACACACATGGTCAAAAGTTCATTAATTGACCATTTTTTCTTATATGTATTATAAGAAATTTTGAAAGGACCATACTGATGTGGGAGAGAGTTCAAAATGAAATGCACTAGAAAAGATTTGAACATTTCAATCTCAAGAGACTTTAGTTGAGCCACTATATCCGTCATCTTCATGATGTGCTCACGCACACCACTAATATTGGTGAGCTTCATTGATGATAACTTTGTCATTAGAGTGCTAGTAAGGGCCTTATCTAAAGACTCAAACTATTCATCAATAGCCTTTAGCATATCCTTGACATTCTTACACTCAGAGATTGAACCACAGATATTAGTAGAAATGCGAGTCTTGATGAACATCATGCTCAAGCGATTAGATCGCTCCCAGCATTCATACAAGGCTACTTCACTCAGAGTACTAGTTTCTAAAGGTACCGGTGGTTCATCCTTCTGAATGACATAATCAATGTCCATGCACCCTAATTGTAGAAGAACTTTGTCTTTTCACACTTTATAATTATCACCATTCAAATAGGGAACATCATTCATATTATAAAAAAAAATCACAGATTAATAACTACAAATAAGTCAAATATATATGTTTATGTTAACAAAATGAGACAAATAAAACCATATAATATGCTTACCAATGTAAGCAATATTTAGGAAAAATATGAATTAATATGTCAAAAAAATTGCCTGTGGGCTAAGCTTTTAATACAAATATGACTCACATAACTATATGATAAAACCAACAAATTATATGCCTTTCTTAATCTCTATGGGCAAATTAAGAAAATAATTTATTATTTTATCCTTATTAATTATGAAGGACATAATAAAATTTCTGTAGGATAAAATTTTATACCAATCATAATTAATTACAATTTGATGTCTTTTATTCCATATGTAATTTAGAAAACTTAATATATAATTTATCATAACTAAGGATACTGTGGCTACTCCTTAAATTAATTAATTATATATATTATTAGACATCAATCTTCATGCATATCTCAAGCCACAAGAAGTGAATAATTGAATAGTACTCATTAGATAATTTCCAGGAAAAACTAGATAGGACAAAGCCCAGCAAAACAATCTAGTCTCCTTAGATAGAATTTTTTAGTTCCCAGAAAAGCCTGGAGGGGTCACAGAAGGTCCCTCTTAAAATCCAGTCTTCTTAGATAGAACTTCTCTATTAAGTATTTTTTCAATTTTTATTCACAACAATTGACAAGAAATTAACTCTTCATGCTATAAGTATGCATAAAATTTAAATAGAGAAAAATAGCATGTATGAAATATTATATTATGTTAAATTATAAATTATAGACCATAGAAACTTTATGTAGGCCCAAACAGCTCATGAAGTATACCAAATAGGCCCAAACCCCAGTAGTCCAATAGCTAAAAAGGCTAAGTCATGCAAACCAATTTGAGATAAATAAAGTTTAAAACTAAAAAGAACACAAACATTATCATAGTCAAATTGGTTAGAGCCTATAACATTTTCATAGAGGTCATGGGTTCAAACCTTACAACCAACATATATTTAATTTTATTTATGCATGAAACCATAAACACAAATAATCATGCAAAAAACAGATTTCATCAATCAAAACCATAAACACGTTTGGCGAATTAAAATGGTTCTGATACCAACTGTTAAAATTTAAAATGCGGAAAACTAACCTCCAACCATAGTAAGAACAAGAATTGAAGAAGCAAGAACAATGGAGATTGAAGCCTTCTAACCCTTAAGCAAAAGCACCACAATGGAATATGTTGATTTAGCAAATGTTTGAGTTAGGAACTTCCTCCTCTCACTCCTCTATATAGGAGGTACATGGAGTAACCTATGAAAACCCAAAGACCACCTCTCCATTAAAGGTGTAACTCATGGAATATATTCATCCTTAAACTAAATCAAATAAAAAAAATTATGAGCACTTTAATATCAAATTAAATTCATCATAACTTATGAATTAATTTAACAAATAATGGATATAATACTTTTTGAGTAATTATCAATCACCACCCCTACTTTTTGTTTAAATTTTACTCATATGAAACTTTTATCATTTTTCTTTTTCACCATTCCTAAGTATTTGAAAATCTTTTCTCAGGTCTTTCACTTACATTTTCTATTAGTTAACATTTGTTTACCTTCATATTCAAACAAATTTATCATTTCACCCATAATAACAAATATAAAGAGAATACTAATTTTTAAACAATAAAATTGAGTTAAATGATCAAATTATCCTTGGAATAAATACAAACATTTCAACTAAGAGCTGTAACATACAAATAGTGTTTTATTCATATTTAAAAATGGTGAATAGATTTTTTTACTTATTATATAATATTTTATTGACAATATTATTTTTCAAAACTTATGTTGGATGGTTTTTATTTATTTTTATATTTATACTTATTCATATTTTATCTTTATTAAATTAGTAATATTTCATAACATAATTATTTAGGAAAAATTTAGACCACCTTGTGGTTAGGTATTATTATAGCATTTTTCCCCAAGTTTCATTTTAATCATCATAAAACCTCTTGCTAATTTCTGTTCCATTGAAATATCAAGTTTCCCTCTATGCTAAATAATACTATTACTCCTAAGATTAGTAAAGAATTGATTAGCTCTCATGATTGGTATAAACCTCTCCTACATTAGTAGGTGATTTTTTGAGGATTCATGAAGCCTATTGGGGCACGGTGTGATATACCTAACTATAGGGGGTTATAATTTTTTTCTATTTATAAATTTAAGAAGATAAATAGGGGTACTATAAGAAGACAACTAAAAAATATTAATTTGTCAATCCATCTACTATTAACTGATAAAAAATATAACTGAAAGACCTGAGAAAAGATTTTTTAAAAACTTAGGGATGGTGAAAAAGAAAAATGACAAAGTCCCATATGAGTGAAAATTAAACAAAAGATAGGGGTGGTAATTGATAATTACTTATATTTTTTTATATAAGATATTGAGAGAGAAATGATAAATAGATGATAAAAAGTAGATTGTCATTGTTATGAAAACTCTATTTTAATTAATGTCATATACGTGATTACACATTGGATCATTAAGTTTCGTTTGAAATAACTTCTGGGTTTGAAAGTAGTCCATTTAGAGGGAAATATTATGGCACCCCGTGGTTTTGTTAATTTTCTATAACCCTATATGATCTGATAGTAACTCAAGACCCCCATCTTAGACGAATTTTAATGAAATCAATTAAGGGTTCATTTGGTTTGAACTTCAAAATTAAAATCAAAATAAAAAATAGTTATTCATTCCTTCTATTTGGTTTAGTACAGAATTAAAATCTGATTTCCTTTAAAGTTGTTTGGATTATAGAGGCCCAAAATCAAAATTAAAATCAATTTTTTAAATTACTCTTGTATGAAAATTATTAATATGAAAATGAAAGAAGAAGAAGATAGTTGATAAAAATTTGCATCATAAGAATCATTCTTATAGTTTCAAAATTTACATAATCATCCTTGGGATTAGCATTCCCTTACAAAAGTGGAGTGCTACATCTTAGAAAGTGTAATACCTAAGTGTAGGTTGTCTTAATTATAGTTCTCGGTGAGTCCAAGTATCGAATCCACAGGGAGATTATTATCAAGATTAAATGGTCTTTATTTCAATGTGCAAAATCCAAGAGCAAAGAAAATGTAAATGGAATGTTGGTTGATTTTAGAGATGAAATTACCAAACAAAATTAATTCAAGTAAAAGACACTAAGGCATCGGAGATCACACTCATTTGAATTGTAAAAGTATTCTTAATCCTTTTTATAACTCAATTGAAATTAACTAAAGAGTAA
>JANKKC010005387.1:0-11326 GCA_026225755.1 Bursera bipinnata
GGAATACCTCATTCCCATTCCTATTCCCATATGTAATTTTACCCAACCAAACGGACCCTTAATATCTTGTCACTTGCTCTCTATTCCACCATCCTTAAACTTAACTCAATTGGTGATGCATCAGCCACATTTTCTAGAATTTTGAAGGGCACTGGACCACCCCATATCACAGCATTTTTGCCTAGAATGATAAGACAGAGATCAAACGTTGTTTCAGGTAAGGCTTCTAGCCTTACATAGCCCCCTGTCTTTTTAAAGTCAAGAGAAGATAAATCTGCCTAATCTACAAAATATTAAGGTTGTCTCTGCAGTAAACTATCTATGTTTACTTTAAAAACTAGTCTATCCTTTAAATTCTTTTATCTTATCAAACAATTGAAATCTTTCATAGCCCTTAGAACTATACCCAATTACTTGACTCTTTTAAGATAAAGCCTAACAACATTTAAATCTCTTAGTATCACTAATCAGTATAGAAAAAAATATAGCGATGCTACTTCTTCCAGAATCTCCACTCTATCCCTTAGTCTACCGGGACCATACACCCTAAGGAATCACTATATCACAAATGACATGGTAACAAAAGCTTAATTAATCCTCCGTGAAAAACAAGCTTTTCTTTTTATTGTTAATAACAGGAGATGCTCAATTGAACACGTAGCTTATCATATCCCAATAAAACCTTTTTTTTTTTGCCACTTCAAGACATAACTAATTAAAAAATAATAATAATAAACAATAAAAAAAAATTATCATCCTCAAATTCCAAAAGTGTATATGAGGCACCAAATCAAGCTCCTAACCATTTTGAATGTATTCCATTCATCGAAAACACTGTATCTCCTACAAATAAAAGCTATATTCCACCACCCAATCAGCCCTTTCAACATATTCTGCACAAGACTGGTATTTCTTTGGTTTTGTGGGTGTCAAATTGCAGTATTTCTAATAAGATTCTGCTCATTCTATTACTAATCCCCTCTCTACAAATGTCACTAGCCTCTAATTTTCCTTCATACCCCAAAGTCAACAACTAGACGTCAATAATTCTTTGTGGTTCTCTTATACCTCCATTTCTAAAAATGGAACATATAGCTCTATATCTGTTGTTGTCTTTCTCCATTCAAACCAAACAAGAATATTCTCTATATATTTTATTGAATCTTGAAATTGAATTCTCTAGTATAGTATCTGAAATCATTTTGTCAAACCATTCAGCACACTTCACATTACTAATTGAAGGAATATTGGTTCTCCTACCTTCAGATCACTCATCCCTATCGACTATAAAGAAATTATGCTCCATTTTGAAGTCAATAGCTAGCTAAGAAATCTTTTTTTCTCTCATCTTCCCTCTAATATCACATAACTGAATTCTTAATCTTCTCATATTACCCAAAAACATGAAATGCAACAAAGGAATAACAAATTCTGGAGTTGCATGTGTAAATCATCAATTTTTATCTTATTCAACAAGAAAGATTTAGTTTTAAGCAGAAATGAATTTCTTCGATTTAAAAGAAATGGGTCTAAGTTTAATTCCTAGTAGCTTGAATGAAAACCATGAGGAAGTATAAGCTCCACACAACTACAACAAACCGAAAAATTTTGGATTTACATAGTTAAGTAATGAACATAAAAGCATAAATCCATCCAATCCTAAAATTTCATAAAAGAACAAACCTATTTCAACCCAGATAGTTTTCTTTTCTTTATGTAGCTTAGATTAAGTGTTTTATTTAGTTGAATACCTTCACCTGTATTTATTGGTTATTTTGAGGCAGACTATCAATTTGAAATGTTTGTAACCTCCTTTTTTAAAAAACTGATAGTTCCAAATGTTTATAACTAGGGACGTCAATGGGGAGGAGCAGGGTGGGAGAGAAGACTCTCATTCTCACAACTACTCTTTGTGGGTATCTCCATCCCCACACTATTTCCCACTACTAGGAATTAGGGCATATGGTGGGGAATCTCTATTCATTGTGCCCTATTTAATTTTCAAACTTTGATCATAAAAATTTTATTAAATTTACTGTATCTTCTGTTGTACAAAAAAATATAAATAAATAATTATAATTAATAATTTAGATTCTTCAGTAAGAGTAGTAACAAATAAAGATGTTAAATAACCCACTAATTTAGGCCCTGGGACTCACCACAGTAGGATGGATTTAAATTCTTTGTCTCGCAATTATGTAGGGCAGATATGGGAATGGGATTCATAACTTTTGCTGGTCAACCCTATTGTTAAGGTTATTTGTAACTACTCTTAACAAAAAGTATAATCAGTTTCACGTTCTTATAAAAAAATAAAATAAAAAAATGGACAAATAAAAAAATAGAAGGTTAATCCTGGAAACACAATATCCCCACCCTCTTGAAGATAAAAATAAATCAGCAATATATCAATCTATCAAAAAGATTTCTGAGAATCAAACACAATATTAAAAAATTAAAAAAAATAATCAAAAATAAACAGTACCTCAATTTTCCCATAGCAGTAGCTAATCGCCGACCAATGCTACGCACTCGTCTATTGAAGAAAAACAATGCATAAACACCCTGACAAAAACAGATTCACTTTATACAGCAGAGAGTAAAATGAAAAACAACAAATAGAAAAGCACATAACTCATCCAGTGAAATACCGGAAACTGTTGATGTTCAGCCAAAGCCAGTTCATGCATGTTATCAACTGCTTCAATAAATATTTCAAATTCAGTGAACAAGGATTGATCATCCAACAGGATGGGGAACATCAACACCTGCGATCAGATACAAAGAAAACATTTGTCAAGGAGCGTTCACCATGAAAAAAACAACATATAACAAATATTTCAGTAAGCAATCATAAAATATACAAGCAATTCAACTATATATAAACCACGTTGTCCATATTATTTTTTGATTGACTGAAACACTATTATTTGATAAATCAAGAAAATTAGTTTTAACTGCCTTCAAAGAATATGAAATGCAAGAACAAAAAGACAACAAACTACCTCATACATGACAGAAACAACTCCATTGTAATCAGTTTGAGGATTATACTCATGATGTGTTAATCTTGCATTTATTTCTCTCAAGTGCTGAGTCACCCTTTCCTCATCAAGACTTCGTAACACCTGAAGAAGATGACCAATGGTACCCAAATCATACTCCAAACTATACATCTCTTGGGCTTGGTGGTGTTGAGAAATGCATTGAACACAATGCTGCATTTCCACCGAGATTCTTTTCCACACAAGTTTGAGAGGAGAGTTATGGCGCTCATCTTTGAAGTAATTGTAGAAAACCTCCAAATGTGGCCCCATTATGTCCCATGAACCACACCATACATGATTTTGTTTAGGCAAATTAACCAAGAAATTAGATGCATCCACAAACCTGACCAACAAATAAAAAATACTTCATTAGTCTTTAAACAACAATTGAAGCAGATCAAATTGGAGAAAAATTATACAGCCGAATACAAAATATTGTAAGAAGGCATGCTACTTAATTACCATATATAGATAAATGATGGAGATTCAACAATATGACAACGGTTTTTCAATGATCATTAGGATCAAGTCCAATAATAGTTCTTTACCCCAATCATTGGGATTAAACCTATAAAAAGATTCAGGTATATCATTATATCATTGCGAATCAGTAATATCGACTCGCATTTTACAAGAATCAAACAATTCCCAATCTATATGCCACCAGAACTATCTCCAAAGAAAAGAGTTAAAAGAAAAAATCATAGCTGTATAATGATTTCTTTTCACTACCAAACACTACTAAATCTTGAGTAACATTAATTCTTCAATATTAATGGAAATTCGAAAGAGAAAAAATCACTTCAGTACAAGAAACAGAAGAAGCCGAAAAAAGAAGAATACGGGAAAACATATTTAAGGATGTGTTTGGGTGAGCTTAACAGTAAGTGTTTTGGAGAAATAACGGATTTTTCCAATAGCACCTCTAAAGTGCTTCATTTAAAAGCACTTCAAGAACTTTATTTCCAGGAAAAAAAAAAGGCTTTCGATGGCATCAATTCAGAAGTACTCTCAAACTTACAGTAAAACTATTAAGAAAAAAAAAAACAAAATAAACATTTTAATTCACTCGTATTAATAAGCACTTTAAACTATAAACAAAAACAAATAATGTAAAAAAAATCATGAAAATTAAAAGAAAATAATACGAACAAAAAAATGAAGGTTTACCATTCCTCTTTGAGCTTGTTAATGCGGCGTCGTTTCGAGGGATCATTACCGTTATCTTGTTCTTCTTCTTCTTCAATTCCTCTCCATCGATCAAGCAATTCTCTTCTCGACGGAATTTTCTCCGCCATTTGTTTAGAAATTTTTTTATTCAGATTAATTCGAAACAGAGATGTTAAAGAGTTTCAGAGGTACTGTTACATGTTATACTTCAGCATTTACAATTAGGGTTTGTTTGGAGCAGAGAAGAGAAAGCGAGGGAGAATTCATCATTACGAACAAAAACAATTTAACTGTTTAAGACCGCATTACATACTTACCAAAAAGTCAGAGAAACGACATCGTTTCCTTAACGGTGATGAGTACGTCTCTAATTTGATTAAATTAACATTCTTAAAACGAAATTTCGTTACCCCCAAATAGATTTTAGAAAAACACTTAACCTTAGCTCTTCTTAAACTAACATTTATCCCCTAATTTTTTAACAGACATTAAAATAATTTTTTAAAGTACTATTTCTACCCTTCTCACTATCTCTCTCTTTTTATCTCCCACCCGTACCCATCTTCCTTCATCAAACATAATTAACCATTAAGGGAAAATTTGTCATTTAATATATATTTATATTTTATCCTTTCTATTTTCCTTTATCTTCTTCTCTTCTTCTCATAAACCAAAACCCTTTCTCTTCTTCTTCTTAGAAACCAAAACCATTACCTCTCCACCAAAGCCATCGCTTATCTCTCCTCCAAAACCAGAAGACAACGGCTGCGTGTGACAATGGTATTGAGGGTTGCAATCGGCATTGGAGGTTGTAATCGATGATGGGTTGAGTGGCAATTGTCTCCGATCTGGCAATTGGTGCAAGCGGACCTCCGCTTCCTTCCCACATTTGAAGGTCATTCGATTCGTGGAGGGTAAAACGCCACATTTTTTTTGTTTAATTTTTTAAATATTATTACAAATTAAATCAAATTTTCAAGCAGAGATGTAAGGCATTGTGGTTTCTAGCTCTTTTTTTTTTTTTTGATTGGGAAAGAGTTGTGGTTGCGACATTGATTGTAGTGAGTGGTACTAATTTCTTTTTTTTTTTAATTGCCGTTGAAAGTAGTGGTGGTGATCTAAAGTTTGAGATTTTTTTTAGGGTGATTTGGTTGAGATTTTGGAGGCTCTATATGGTGTTTGTTTAGTATTTGATTATTGTCTGAAGAGAGTTGTATGGCATTACTTGTTATCATTCGTGAAAGAGGTAATGTCATGGGTGTTGGTGGCTTTGTTTGTGATGGATTTTGGTTGTAATTGAGGTGAAAGCTACTGGTCATAGATCGTTGGCTGGCGAATGAATCAAATGGTGAAGGAAGCAGAGGTTGACGTCCGGGGGGCCAAGGAAAGAATCGCAGGGGAAAGAACAGAGAAGAGGGCAAAGCAAAGCAGAAAAATGAAGAGGAATAAGAGGTTGGTTTTGCAGGTTCTGTGATAGATAGTTTCAGGAAAAGAATGGAAAGCAAGAAGAGGTAGTAAATTTGATTTCAATTGCAGAAGCTCAAGAGGCTTGCAGGTGGTAAGTTTTGGTTTTCTGAAGGTGGTTGGCAAAGGAGGCCATGTTAGCGACGTCGACAGTGCAGAGGGTTGAAGGCATTGAATGTGATTTCTTTATATCTTCTTTTCTATTTGATTTGTTTTGGGTGGTGGAATTGGTGATAATTTTTGTTGATGGCAGTGAACAATGGTCATGGTTAGGTGTGTAAGGTGGTGATGAAGCATAGAAGCATGTGTTGGTATGGCTTGTAGGTGTATCGATGGGGGTTGGATAGTAAGATAGGTGTGGTAAAGGCAGAAGGAACTGGCAG
Source organism: Bursera bipinnata (assembly GCA_026225755.1). Taxonomy (NCBI): domain Eukaryota; kingdom Viridiplantae; phylum Streptophyta; class Magnoliopsida; order Sapindales; family Burseraceae; genus Bursera; species Bursera bipinnata. The sequence continues at coordinate 6,065 of JANKKC010005387.1, forward strand.
TGGAGGTAGAGGGAGAGGGAGAATACATTAAGGTGGGTATGGTAAAGGCAGGTGGTAAAGTTTGGTTTGCCGAAGGTTGGTGGCAGTGGAAGTGGCAGTGGCGACGCAGGCACTACAAAGGGTTGGTAGTGATGATCAGCGTTAGTTGGGAAGAAGCAAGTTGTGAAGGAAGATGGGTGCAGGTGGGAGATGAGAAGAAAGAGATGGTGAAAAGGATAGAAATGATATTTTAAAAAATTATTTTAATGTCTGTTAAAAAATTATGGGGTATTAGAAAAAGGTTGGGGCTAAATGTTTTTACAAAATCTATCTAGGGGGTTCAAGAAATTTCCCCTTTTTTAAAGTAAAGATATTAACTCGACAACATCCATGGTTTCGGTTAAGAGCCTTAAGATTATTGTTGTTGTAGATGGCATTTTGTGACCCTTTGAAGAAGTATCCAAAATACCCTCTCCGCTTGACCACATTCTCAATATCAATAAATTGTTAAATACTGGACTCCTGGTGAATCGCCCTCGACCGAGATCAAAAGACCGCTTTAGTCACCAATGTAATGGTACGTCGACTAGGGCAGGTTACTGACTNGATCGAAATGAAGTCCATTATAGCTAGCGACAAAAACTTTTGTGAGCCAAGGACCTTTTCAATTGGAGAAGTTTTGCAGTACCAAGGGAAGCCAACCTTAAGAGGCATTCTCAATTTGAGAACTGCTGGAATGGGAGACCAATTCGACCAAAGGATCAAGTCTTTACACCATTTAGTAGAAATTGACGTAGAAGGTTTACGTCACTAGTAAATCAGACTATAATAAGGGTAGCTAGGCTCCAAAATAAGGTAACTAGTTTATTTTATTTAAAAAAAAAAAAAAAAAAAACTCTAAGTGAAAAGCTTNGGGTAGCTAGGCTCCAAAATAAGGTAACTAGTTTATTTTATTTAAAAAAAAAAAAAAAAAACTCTAAGTGAAAAGCTTACCTAATCTTCCCAACCATATCTTTGGTGGCCATTTTACTCCTTTGCTACTTATTCCTCATGGCATATTCCTACTATTATGTTCCTCTAATCTATAGCTACCAATACAACACACCTAACACTTCCATTTCATCCCCCTTACAGTCATTTTCTGATCATCATCAGTTCCATCCAAATCCAGATATCTCTTTAGGCATAGCTAGTAAGCTTGCTTTTAAACACATTTTCCCTTTTCTCACCACAAAACAGATTCCTGATACTGAATTGAGCCTTTAAGGGCTATCGTTGGTGAGAAACCTAACGCCTCTAACCATTTTATCTATCTGCAGCCCAAAATTGACGATCATCTCCAGCAGGATTCAAACCGGAAGTGAGAGCCTAAGGGAAAAAGAAAAGGTTCCTTCATCTTACTTTCCTAAAAGCGAGATGGTGTGTCAGAGACAATTCAGCTGNTAGCAGGCATGCCTATCACACACAATCTACTTTTTAGACACTATCCGTGTGTTGAAACGCCTTCCTCGGATCTATAGTCTCCTTTTCCACTTACCAGTCTCTATCACGCCTCCCACAAGTCATCTCTTAGAACACACCAATTGCACTCTCTCATCTATCAACCATCATCACCAGCTTCTCATGTGAACTGAGGAAGTATTTGAAGACAAACCTCCCTCTATTAAGAAAAACCCGTTCCATTTTGGCCCAACGATATCGAAATCCCATAACCATCTCCACAGCTTGCCAATAGGTGCTTCTCCACCCAGTATGTTACCATGCTCCAAAGGCTTTCCAATCATCTCCTCCAACATCTCCTAGATGTGTCCTTTCTTTAGTTTGTGGTATCCTAGATTTTTCGAAACAGTGTAACGGGGGTGTAAATAAAAGATTTTAGAATTTGGAATAGTGTACCTTCCGCATATTCAACACATATTAGATGACATGTACTTAATGATATTGTTCGGGTACATATTTGGATGAGATTATATATCCAAAAAGGATTTTGGATGAATTCGAAAAATGGGAGCCAAGGTAGAGAAACCACGCTGTAGCGTGAAAGGAAATCACGTCGAGACGTAGAAAAGGAAAATAGGCACAGTTCAGTTAAAGAGTCTGCATCGCAACGTTAATGGAAATTAAGTCATGGCATGGATGAGTAGAAAGTTGTACCACAATGCAGATGAAATTACATGCAATGCTGATACAGGATTCTTGAATTTTAAAGTTTAAAAATGTATATTTGGACCCCCAGAATCCCAAATGCTATATAAACGTTGAAGTTGCCCAGAACATTTAAAAAATACTAGAAACACCCCTTTTTATCAAACTATCCTTGCCACCTAAACCCTTAAGCTTTTCGACAAGTTAGGCCTCAAGAAGGGTGGCGATGGAACCATCTCAATCCTTTGGTTCTGGTGGTGGCCACTGTTTCCTTATTCATCATTAGGATTTGTTGGATTGATGTTGAGAAGATTCAGCTCATCAAAGATGAATCTTCATCTTTTGAGATCGCTTGACCAGCCTCTACTACCGGTCGGGATCGCTTCATCTCAGCCAGACGATCTTTGCCTTGGCCTCCGATTGACAATCTGATGCTTAGATCACCAGTGATCTACCCTGGAAGTCAACGTCCCTCTGACAGCCACTTGCATATTCCAACATTGCCTCGCCTCGCCACCGGTACCATCAGAATTATCTCAGCTAGACGATCATAATGGTACCCTTTGATCTTTGTTCCTAACCATCGATCGTCTTATCGGTGTTTCATCGTGAAAAACATATGTTGGGGATAATTCGTCGACCCCTATAGCTTTGGGTCTTGACATGCTCACCCTTACCAGTTAGACCCATGTAGGTCTTCTAGTTGGCAAATGCACCCTTGTCTTATGTTTTATCACTAGGACCCCTGAGGTTCTTCAGGTTAGCAACTTCACCTTTATTTGGTTAATTCTATGGTAACCCGGATTTTTGAAACAGTGAGTTAGGGGTGTAAGTGAAAGATTTCAAAATTTAAAATCCTAAAATTGTGTATTTTTTACGTATATGGGATAAGACGAACGTGATGATGTTGTATATATACGAGAGTTTTCAAGATTTTAGACTAAAAATAATTTTAAATGGGCACGATGATTTTTCATCTTTAATGTCCTATGTTCGTATTTTGAAGGTCATGTGAGTGAGGATTAAGTGTGGATGGGTTGGCATTGAGACGCAGAGACTCGTGAACATCAAAGGTTTGAGAATTTGTATTTGGACCCCCAAATTCCAAAGTCTATATCAATAGTATAGTATTGAGCCACTAGAGTTGCCATAGATTAGGCTGGGATGTTTGCTTGCATCAATTTCCGACTAGTCGTTTCCAGTGTCGCTAGCCTCCGGCACTAGTAGCAATCAACTTCTCTTGACCAGACGAATCCAACAGTGGTCTCTAATTAGCCGTACGGTGCGTGAATCACTGGTAATCTACCCCGACAGTCAATGCCTTCAGTTCACAAATCTGCCTCTTCCTGCCGTCATTTATCGTCACCGTTGGTCAGAACAAACTCCCCTCGGTAAGACGAATTGGTGGTGTTCCCCATTTCTTGATCCTGATCGTCGATAGACTTTTTTCCAAGAGAGAACGTAAATCACGACTGTCAAAAAAACTATTTGCAGCTCCCTACAGTTTTGGGTTTTGGCACCTGTATCCTTTCATGATCCCCTGCAGCTTTGGATCTTGGCAGATAAACCTAAGAGTTTTAAGGTTAGCAGTTTCCCCCTACTTGGTTACATTAAATTAACCCAAATAATTTATAAGTTTCTAATAACACCCCGAGAGGTAAAATATCAATTTAACCCCCGATTTTGATTTTGCATGTGTATGATCTCGTGACTCCGAGAATTCAATCGAAACACAGAAACAGACAAGATTTGGAATACAGATGGGAAAAAATTGAGAGAGAGACCTAGAGACTAGGTAACTCGCTTTAGAGGTAAGGATTTCTGTCTACACACTTCTATTCCATTTTGAGGTCAATATAGATTTGAATAATGGTTGGCATAGGGAATAGAATGTGTATATGTGTTTTATATGTTAATTGTTGATTGTTGTATGTTTAATGAATCTATGAAATTGTTTATGATGTATGCATGTATGACTGTGTGTGATGGGATGACTGGGATACGGGCTAATATGTGTATGCTTTTGGTAATGCTAGGATATGCATAGGTTACGGAGTGATCAAGACGCGGGGGAAATGTATATGAGTGAGAAGTCTATGTGGGTGTACCCAATAACGGTTACAGGATACACGAGTGTGATTGTACTGTATGGGATAGTTAAGACAGGGGTGGTACAAGTGTAACCGTATGTAACAGGATAGATTATATACGACAGTGGGTTTGTGATTATACATGATGAGATTGATGAAATACGGATGCTACATGAGTGTATGTACGTGATGAGACGTATGAGGTACAAGTGAGACATATGTGATAGTGGCCTAGTGGTAAGAGACAGAACAATGGTATGTTGGATATTAGGATGGGCCCGGTTTGGAATATGGGACCCTATGGGAACATAAATGGCATGAAATGTGTGTAATTAAGGTATGAAAATAGAAGTAGGACATGCGTGTGCGTAATTAAGGTATGGAAATAGAATTAAGGATGCGTTCTTAATATATAGAGATGGAAAACTGGTCGTGAATGGTTTCACGAATGCAAGTTTTCAATCTGACAGAGACGATCATTAGTCTCAGTCAAGATATATGTTCTATTTGAACAGTGGTGTAGTTAGTTAGAAAAGCTCATGGCAAGACACTGTAACCGACTCAACAATAGAAGCTAAGTGCACAGCAGCAGCTGAAGCAGCAAAAAAGGTTATTTGGATTCATAAGTTTCTTATAGGACTTAGCGTAGTTCTTTCTGCACCAGAGTCCATTATATTGTATTGTGACAATAATGGGGCCATAGCTCAAGCAAGGGAAACAAGGTCTTATCAGAAATCTAAACATGTCTTGAGATGATATCACTTCATCAGGGAGATTATTCATAGAGATGATATTAGGATCGAGAGAGTATTATCAAATGACAACGTTGCTGATCCATTAATGAAGACGCTATCTCAGCAGAAGCATGAACAACATATACATAGATCAGGTATTAGATACCAAGGTGATTGGCTCTAGGCCAAGTGAGAGATTGTTGGATTATTTTTGTCCTAGAGCATCACATTGTAAATATACATTATATATTGTACGTTATTGATTTATGTATTACAAGAAATTGCACTTTTATCATTTGTTGTGATTGGATTAC
>JANKKC010005390.1:1560-14060 GCA_026225755.1 Bursera bipinnata
ATTAACGTAATAATAATGTGATGATAACTGATCTATTTCCTAACCATGCCATCCATAATACTTAATATATTCTAATTGCGTGACATTAGTCTGAACACACTAAGGTCTCATTAGTTCAGTGCATTTAGAATTAAAACAATTAAACTAAAGACAACTATCTTATTAAGTATGATGTATCATCCTCATCCAACAAATAATACTTCCATTACTTCCTCCAAAATCGAGACACAGAATGGCTCAATGTAAACANGAGACCTGGATTTTACAGAAAACAATAACAAACAAATTTGGACATTAGAGTAAATTTCTATTGAGCATAGGATGCACAGGTATACGTGTGTATAACTGCGTTAGAACACACAGAGTAAGCTTGAGGACAAATCCATTAAAAAAATGAAGCTACTTTTGACATCCTATAAATACACCTATATCATGACCACCAAAGTTAACATGTTATTTTGNAAAGAAAGGTGGTTAGCATACCAGAAAAATAGTGAAATATAAGAATTTAACATAGAATTTCAAACTTTTCTGTCGATTTATAGGCAGCCTAAGAGATAAAGCTAAAAAGTTGATGATACTTCCTTCCCTGCTTCTCTACCAACCATTACATTCTCAAAGATATCGAAAGAGTGCTAAATTGCAGAACTCTTACCATTCATTCATCTCCTAAGCATATGAAATTGTGGATAAAAAAACTGGAATATACCAACTAGTCCATGTTAAATGGATTCAATTTTTTTCATACAATCTAGAAACTCATCTCATCGAGACAAGACTTAACACACAAAAAAAATCAAATTTAACTACCAGTATTCTTCCTCGACTTTGAAAGCAAGCAATTGAATTTCGAAGTAGCTAATAAAAGAATGCACTAGTGCCATTACAATTACATGCCAAAATCATTGCAAATTGAAACATTTTTAGCTGAAATGAATCAACCATGTTCATAAAAAATTGAAGCAAAGAAAAGGGTATGCTTGAAATCAAAAGAATGGAGAAAATAAAGGATGGTTCTCACACAGAAGCCGGTTTTGATCATGAACAACTCCATGGAACCTCCAATCAGGGCTGACCCAACAGCAATCTTCAAGTACCAATCTAGAAACTTCATTTTCACTCTGAAATAAAATTCAGAAAATTAAAAAAGGAAAAACTACGATGACGATAAATTTAGAGCAAGTAACAAGTTCTGATAGAATTAGACTTAGACTTACACTGACGAGGAGTGGAGGCGACAAAAGAGTTTCACTTTGAACTCCGTGTGTTGGAAACTAGGAAGATTGTTACGTTAAAACTAGGAAGGAAGAGACGGTGTCGTTTGAGATATCAAACTAATAAATTTCTGGTGTTGCTGGCACTATATTGTTGTACGGTTCAGTCTAGTGCGTTGTGTGTACGTGCATACGCGCGCATTCCTTTGATTTGGATTCACTTCCCATAAACATATTGAATAATATCATTTTTAATTCAGAATGACTATTTAAGAAATGAAATATGCTTATGTCATTATTTGAAGTACAAATATTAATATTCTCTATAATACAACATAATATTATTATACCAACCAAAAATATTCTCAATAGTAACATAAACACGTCTAAAGTAAAAATTAATAAACATGTTAATTTATATTAATAAAATTTAATAAAAAATTAATCCAATCAAAATAGTAAAAGGAAATTTATATTAAATTTGTTATAAAATATTAATTAAATAAGTAAATATATAAACTTTTAAAATTTTTTATTATTTTTTAAATCCAAAAATTGTATTTAATTTTATTAATAGGTAGGAACCTTCTAATTAGAATATGGTTTTGAACCTTTTATTTTTATATTTTATTATATTAAATCAAATTTTTATGACTTTTTATTAATATAAATTAAAATATTTATTATTTTATTAATATTGAATAAGACAAATAAGATTAAAAAAATCTTTATAAAAAAGTTCTCTAAATATAGGAGTGTTTATGTTCCTTTACTCAAATCTAATTATATGATTTTATTAAAAAATAAATTAAATATTAAAAATTTGGACATTATAATATTTAAAATAATTTAAACATTAAAAATATTCAGTAATTTAATATCTTTTTCTTAATTTCTAATGCTCGTGTCCATGAAAATCCGTATGTTATCGAGTCAAGTGCTTGAAAACTAATAGTGAAAAAGGCCTATCAAACTTGAAACTGTGCCGGTGAGTGATCAATTTTTCGAAGCGCCGCTTTGATAATAAGCCAAGAAGATGTGGGGCGGGATGGCGTAGAGAGGAAGCGACTGGAGGAGAGTAGTGGGCAAAGAAATAATAGAAACAGATACAGACATTTTTTTTTTTTTTTCGGAAGNGAAGCGACTGGAGGAGAGTAGTGGGCAAAGAAATAATAGAAACAGATACAGACATTTTTTTTTTTTTTTCGGAAACGTGTAAACGAAGGGGGGTTGCGGCAAGCAGACGATAATGCCATATTTATCTTCCAAATGAACTCCACCACCATCCTGGCCTGTGGCCCCTGCACCTGTCCACACTCTCATGTTTGGCATCTCCTTTTATTATTATTATTTTAATTTTAGTTATAGTTATAATTATAATTTTTTGTATGTATTATTATTATTATTATTATCATCTCAACTGTAAAATTTTTATTAAATTCCAAAGTATATACATACGTAATATTAACATAGCTCCAACAAGTACAGTCTTTTTAGTTACTTTCTTGGAAATTGGATTTGTTCTTCGTTCTTCTTTCTTCACTCACACTTTAACTTTATGTCCTACTTTTTCACTTCTTTCCTCCAACACCCTGACTGTGAACAGTATGATGCACCAAGCTGAAGCAACAGTCTCTAATGGAGTTGCTGAGGTTTCTTCCCAGGTATGTTTGTCTACATGCACCTTTTTATTGTTTTATCTTCCAAAATGGATTATATTATTTCCCTGTATTACTAAAATAGTTGAAGGGTTTCAAGTTTTGCTTTTTTATGGTAACATATCTGTCTTCCGTTCATGGTCAGGTATATTTGACGATTATTTTATTATTAATGTCTGGGATTTTGTTGATCTTTAATTTCTGACAGATTTATGGGAGATGTTTTATGTTTCCATGTCGCTTATGGCCGATTTCTAATGCCGCTTTGTGGGTTTTCAGTGTTTTGCCCAATTAGTGTTGTAACCTTAATTGCAGTTTCTTTTGATTGAAATACACTAGTTTGGGTCTCAAAGCTTTGCTTCAAGTCTCAGTTTTATTTGATCGAGTTTCAAGTTGTTTGTTTGGTTCTTCATGTTTCATGATAAACTTTGGCTGACATGATTCATCGTAAGGACATACATTCGCAAAAAATAATAAATTGCTTGCACATAAATCTGCTTTTGGGTCTTGGCCTTGTTGGTTTTTCTAATTACTCAATTCAGATCAATTGTGCTGTTGTGACTTCGGCATTAAACCATGTGAAAAAATACATATATATTGGGTTGGAATTATTGTTCCCGTGGCTTCATTTCTCTCAATTATTATTCTGTCTAAACTGTGTTAATGGTTAAGGAGGACGACCTTGGTGCTGACCAAGCTGTGAATTATTCTCATGGATTTCACACGAATATGAATTAGCAGTTTAAGTGTCATAGTTTACTTTTTGCCAGATTTGGAATAAGCAAATACTCATATAACTTGTTGCAGTAAAGGCATGCTTTATTATAATGAGTTGATGTTGTGTTTGCTTTTTGCAGGCTGATATCCAAATTGAGGGCTCCTCAAATGAAAATTTTCCAAATCCAGCAACAAGTGGGAGGCGTGCAGATCTTTCACTTCAAATACCACCTAGACATCTAGGTTTTGGTAATAGCAGAACTGGAAAGGTGTCACTGCAGTCTCAAGGTTCCTATAAAGGTAATTCATCACCGGGAAGCTTCTTGCGGGGTTTAAGTTTTAAGAAGAAAGCTGTTGTAAGTGAGGGGGAAAGAAGCTCCCTCCTAGCTTCCGATTCACAGAAAGCTCCGGAAAGTCCTGTTATAGCCAGTATCTCATCTGCATTTAATTGGCAAAGATGTACATCTCTTCCTGTTACACCTGCATCAAACTTGTCCCCATCAGTTACCATGCCTGCTTCAGCAAGGACATCTGGTGAACAGCATAAATCAAACGTAAGTTATTTATATCATGAACTTTTAGATTAATCTTTTCTGCTTTATGGCTATAAAATTTGATCTATGTAATATTTTAGGAGATTTCATTACTTTTTAATTTGGCCCCACTTTGTAGAATATTCAACAGAAAGATATTGTATGTTTCTGTAGAAAAATTTGTTCTCTAGAAAAATTGGTTCCTATTAACACATCTTTCATCTCATTTTTCATCCAAAAAATTTCATAACCTCAGTAAAACTTTTAGGAAACTAATAATATTGTAAGTAGAGTGGAACCTTTTTTTTTTTTCTCGGCAGCTAATCAAATGTAAATTCTTGTATATTGATGGCTAGTGAGGACTTTAACATTTTGGTGTCTTTTTTAAGAATTTTCTTTTAATATTTGATTTGAAGTCAGTAATGTAGAGAAATTAATGGAAGTACTTTTTAAGATGGTTATCATCAATTTTGTGCAGAAAGGGGCCGCACATGCTGTAGTTTCAAGGTCCCTGTCTGTGCCTGGGAGAAATGTTGTCATTGTGAGATCAGTGTCTTTTGCTGCCAATAAAGAGCATGAACTGACAGATACTAGTGATGGTATGTAGTGGCACATGCACTCCTTTTTTCTGATTGTTAAAATACTTATTTTATCTCTTCTATCTTTCACTTAAGGGAGTCAGAAAATTATGTTAATTGGAATTTTTAAAACCCGTTTTGATTTGTATAGATGAATTCAATCATCAATGTTATTTATTTTGTTAAGCAAAGTTAAATTTTTAAGCTTCAATTGTACATTTTGCGTTGATCATCCTGAATTATAAGCCACCTAGCAAAACATTTCTGTTAATTCAAATTGATCTAGACTCACAAATCATTGATGTCCACTTTTGCTTTAATTTGGTCACCTTATACTAGACTTATATGCCAAGTTCCTATTGCAAACAGTTTTAAAACTGTTTCTGTTAATTATTCTTCACTTCTTGCCCTTTAAATCTACTTATTTGCTTATGATTTTGCTTCTTCATTGAGCAGATCAAATAACTCCTGTTGCCATGGAAGGCAGTGATGAAGAGATTGCTGAAGAAGAAGCAGTGTGCAGGATATGTCTTGATGTATGTGAAGAAGGAAATACGCTTAAAATGGAATGCAGTTGCAAAGGTGCCCTTAGACTTGTACATGAAGAATGTGCAATTAAGTGGTTTAGCACAAAAGGAAACAAAGACTGTGAAGTGTGTAGGCAAGAGGTTAAAAACTTACCTGTAACCTTGCTTCGGGTATCAAGCTGTACTCAAAGGGACAATAGACAGGATCGAAGTCAACAGAGTTTGAATTCACAATCAGTAAGGTAATATTATATTGGAATCATAGTTTTATATCTAACTGTGTCAACTTTGAAAACAGTCTACTAATGAACTGAGGAACCTCAGGGATTGGCTTGAATCTGAATTCATGCTGAAATCAGGCATTCTTCTCAACATTAATTTTATGTCAGTTTTGTTTCAGCCAATAGGTTGTGACTCATAATTACATCTTTGCAGAGTACCACAGTAGAAATTTTGTGTGGCTGTATTTGTTTTATTATTATTATTTTTCTTCTAAATTTTGAACTGGCATTGAGTTGCTTGTGAATTGGCCTCTTTTTATCTTACTAATTTCTTCATCTAAAATCTACTTCTGCAGTGCCTGGCAGGATTTTGTGGTGCTTGTCTTAATTAGCACAATATGTTATTTCTTCTTCCTCGAGCAGCTACTGGTAAACTATTTTTCTATGGGAGAAAACGTAGAAGAAACCGTTTGATGATTCTTTGAACTAGAAATTCTATTTTCTCATTTTTTAGATATTGTGCTAACTTATTTACCTACACTTGATACTGCAACTTGATTGTACCAATCATGATTTAGACAAGGGTGCAATTAATTCAATGTTATGTCAAGACCACCAAAGTTAGTTGATTCGATCTGTCAATATTGTGCTATATATCCATCAATGTGTTTTGAGAACTAAAGTACTTTAACTAGGGTCATATAGAGGGGCACTGTAAGATCAAAACGGTGACAAACTTCATAGCTTCTTGAAAAAAAGAAAACTGTTCTAATTATTATTTTGTTTGGATGTTTTAACATTGGTATAGCATGTTAACTCTTGTCTTTACATTTTATAGATCCATGACATGAAGACTCAAGCAATTGTAATTGCAGCACCATTTGCATTTACCCTGGGCCTTTTGTCATCTATCTTTGCGGTCGTTCTAGGTATAGCTAGTCTAAAACTTTACTGGTTTCTTTGCAAGTTATGGTTGTCTTATTATTGGTTTCTTTGAATTGCAGCAATCAAGGAGTATATATGGACATATGCTGCTCTTGAGTTTGCTCTTGTGGCCATAGTTGTCCATATATTTTATTCGATGGTGAGTATGCTCTCTAATATTACTTTTATGCATAATTATATATCGTCTTTTTCTTTGTTGATATCTGTAATTCTTCATCCCCCTATGCGCGCTCTTGTGGAGCATTATACTGTTCTCTAATTCTCTTATTGGATGAATAAATAGTTTCAACATTTAACCAGAAGGATGTAACTCGGTAATTATAGTAGATCAGTAGTGGAATTTGAGGGTTTGTTTTTTTAATGCCCGTATGGACCGTCTCTTGCACGGCTACTCCATTTGTGGCTATTCAATACCTGCTCCATTTTCTACTTGGCTTGTTTCATCGTTAACGATTGTAAAAATATTATCATGTGTTGAAAGAAAATCATTGACTTTCACTTGTTTCAATGATAACAAAGGCCTTATAATATTTTGCAGCTTCATCTCAAGGCCATTTATGCTATACTGCTTTCATCCGTTGTGGGTTTTGGGACAGCTATGAGCCTCAACTCATTGTATATCCAGTATTTTGCTTGGCGCGTTCGGGTTGCTGAGAACTCTAGTCCGGTATGACTAAATACCGGAAGAGAACGATATGCAGCATTTTTAGGCTGTTTATTTACCATGCATTACGGATTTACCTACATTTGTTACAAATGAAGAGAAGTTGATACGTGGCCCCTCGCATCAATATGTAGATATAGTCCATACCAATTTTTCTGCTATTTTACTGTTGGTCTTGTGAACGTCTTGATGCATGATCAAGACTCTTCCCTGTATAAGCAATTTTAAACCCTTTCACAACAATTTGTTTCCTATACTTTTGAGAATTGTGGTCAAGCCCCTATCAAATAGGTAATTCCTTATCAAACTATTGCGACGCTCATGGTAGTAATAAAAGTTTAACTAAGAATTTATATTAACTAAAGGGTCAAATAAATAACCATCAATCTGGGTGCCATGGGCATGTCGACCTGATGAAGGTTATCTGCTCGTACAACAAAATATAATATCACCAAAATAGGAAGTACAATAAATAAATAGACGACGAAATTAAAAGCCATATACATTCTACGCATTTCTAGTAAATGAGCTCAACTAAAGTTGGTGATATGTACAGATCACTAAACACCTAAACAATCTCATATCATATACAAAATGGGAGGAAAGTTGGGGGTTGATGTCGTGCATCGGGTGCTGCGGCTGCATGGCGCAGCCGGCCAACCCCCGTGCTGACATGGCATCACAGGAATGGGCAACTGTACTAGGGCCGTTGTACCCAAGTTCTTCTCCCATGTCGTTCCTATTTAAGCTTTGTAACAGGATGAAACTTATGGCCATCCTTTTTCACCCAGATCGTGGACCGTGTTCTCTTGACATTATCAACAAAAAGACGATGCCTGCCATATTAAAAGAAAAAAATGTGTTACGAAAAGAACTAAGTCTAAACCATTTATCATCTAAAAGGCACTTGACTTGAAGATTGGTAATTGATATATGTTACAATGATAAACACACATCTAGTATAGTCACGAAGGAAAATACTTGAGATGGAGCTTGAAGTTCATAAGTTCAAAAGAAAGTTAACTGTAAGATGGAGATTCAAAATCATTTTAATTAGAGAAATATAAGAACTCTTGACGGAATGAAAGGTCATTCTTATCATTAAAAACTTAAGATGCATGGACAAGTTTATGAAAAACTTGTCCTCCAATTGATACCTTTTGGATGAAAAAATAAAAATGATTCCATTTTACTTAACATAAAAATAACACACTTTAAATACCTTTCATACTCCAGCTTTTGAGTAACAATTCCATTCAGTAGCAGCTCTGAACTATAAATTACTAGCCCTGCATGAGACAGGAGATGGTTGAAAACTCTCATGGAAACCAGATTAGGTTTATTGAGATTGATATTGTATAAATTCCTAACCTTTTTTAAGGAAAGGCTCACAGATCTCAAAATCTTCTTCACATGATATAATCAGCAGATCATCTGTGACTTTATCGTCTTTTAAAGCAGATCTGCCAATTCTCTCCACTGCCTGAAAACTCATTTCAGGTGAATATCAGCATCAAAAACAAGAATAGCAGGAGGTGGGTTGTGAAGTAATTTGAAAAAATATCCTCTAAATTGAGAACAAAACCTAGCTTATTTGCTGTGACAGTTCGACATATTTGAAATACTAGCTGTGAGAACCACGTACCTTACCATGGACTGCCTTGACCAAACTGGAAATTGTTTCTTTACCAGGCTTTATATTTGGGGTAATTAAAACTCTTCGACCCTGCAGAAATATTAGAATAGTGAACCAAATAATATAAATAAATAAATAAATGGACAAAAGAAGGAATTATAACCCATGCAACAGGACAAACAACATCATAAAATTTTACTTGTAAGAGTGGATGCTTGCGTGCACGTGCCAAAGAAACTGGCATGCTAAAGCCAAACTCCCTTTCTTTCTTTGTGTCCCGGAGCAGGTAAGCCTCTTCATCAATGTGAACCTTAACTTGTCCAATGCTCTCAAGCCATAAATGTGTCACCACTGGTTTACCAGAGGCAATTGCTTCTAGCATATTTCTTGTGCGCACAAATGTATCTGTTACGAAGTGTGTTGCATCTGTAATTGAAATTGCTATAGAAGCTCCCAGGCGGGCCAAGATCTGTGAGACAAGATATTAATTAAACCAGCTTGTATATCCAAAAATCATTGATAAAAAAACTAGTAAATACCTTTTTCTGCTGCTTAATTATGTCCTCATCCAAATGCTGGCTAAACAAGACTCGTATGCTAGTCATATCTCTCCTCTTCCTCAATTCTTTCAATGGAGAAATAGGTTCTGGCTCTGTGGTACTTAAGTTCCTGATTTCTCTCATGAGGCATAACCTAGATAGGTTCTTCTTGCATGATTGCTTAAGATATTCATCACCCATACAAACAGGTGATACAGCATTCACAGGTGTTATACAGTTAGCTGGGGAAGTACAAGCCAAATCAGATGCTTTACATTTCTCTCTTAGCAATTTTGCTTCCACACTTTTGCTTCCATTGCTAGCGAAGTGCTCTTCAGCAATTGACTTAGCCCTTTTCCTTCTTTTTGTGACTAGTTCCACATCAGGTTCCTCCCGATTACTCTTAGAACGTTTCAGTGATGGAACTGTTGACTGTGCAGTTAATCTATCGCCAGTCCTCTTTATTTTCTTGGATTGTCTTGTAGCAACACCAATATTTGAAAGACATACACTCTTTCTGGATGAGGGTTGCTTTAAACGAACTTTATTCTTAGATTTGCCTCTCAAAGAACCCACAGCAGAGACATTAGAATTGTGTTGTAGATCATCAACATCATGGTTAGGAATCCACTCCCCACAGAACAAGGCTTCCATAGCCTCAGCAGCCATTTGAGTGTCAGGACCAACATTTAATGTCTCTGGCGCATCTGTCTTACTAACAATATCTTCAACTTGCACTCTTGAGGAATCTGTATTAAATTGTTCATCCAACTCAGCAACTAGATTCTTTTTAGATTTCATCTCAGCTTCTTGTGCCTTCTTTTTCATGTTATGCAACATGACTCTTGAATCAGATTGGACCATTACCTTATCATGGACGTCTAGCTGTTCTTCATTATCCCTGCACGCATCAAATATTTTCTGTTTGGGCTTCTGAGGTTCAGTTAAAGATCTTAGTACATGGCTTCGGCTACCAAAGAATTCTTCCTTCCTTCTGCAGAAAATATCTCCCCCTCCTTCATCCTCACGGTCATCATCCCAGTCAAAAACTCCTGTTTGTCCAACTGTGCTTCTGACATTGGCCTTCTTGGCCAAACTTTGTGGACCTTTTGCGGTTGAAACAGGTTTCGATTTCCCATTGGTACTCTTTCCATGGTCAACATCATGATCAAAGTACACAGAATTATTCTTTTCAATAAACATTTCCACAAATTTAAGTGCATTGGCTTGTGACAACTCTCCGGGTTCTTGAGAGTCAATATAGCTTAACCCTGCCAACTCTGGATCACAAACAGGAATCTGAAGCAAGTTTTCTCCTCCATCAGTATTCTCACCATTAAGTCCTTCATCTTCAGAAAGTGAATCCTCAGTAAAGAGTTTTCTCACTGTTGAAGAACCAATCCTACACTTGTTTCCATCCCTTGATCCTGCCTCTTTTCCATTGTCTTTCTCCAAATCATGTACCTTATCATCTTTCTCCATGAATTTTGCTTCTAACCAATTACTTTTAATGCCATTATCCAGGACAGAACAAGAATCACTGTTTGCTTCCCTCAAAGCTATACTGCGGGCAGCTAGACCAGAAGCACGCAAAGATGCCGAACGAATTGAAGTAAACCTTGGCACAGATCCTGAGCAAACAAAGAGAAGGGTACAGAGGAAATGTCAGATCAATACAACAGTTAAAAGCGAAGTAGGACTTGACAGGCAAAATTTCCGTAAAATGCGAATCAACTCTTATTAAGAACAAAGAGAGAGCCAAAAGAAAGAAAACTAACATAAAAAAGCATTGTACTAAAGAATATTTGACTACCAACAAAAAGAATCATCAATAACACTCATGTAGACTTAGATTGACAAAACTGAATGAATTTGTACGCTGTTACTGCAGAACATATCCTACTTATTATTCTTAACAAAGTCTTGACCAAAATTATTTACCAACAAATAAAGTTCAGGATATATTAGACTATAAGTTTTAACATTCCCAAAACATTTAAACACTGTAAAAACTGGGAAAAAAAATGCACATGGTTAATGAGTGCAATGAGAAGAAAAAACACATAAAATGTTTCATCAGAACAAACAAAATTCTTCTCAAATTGACTAGTGACTAGCCTAATGATTAGTGTGGCCAAATTCTATTAGAGCCAATTGTCAAAAGAAATCCCTACAGAAATAACAACCAAAAAATATGCATATTTAGAATAAAGTACCAGGTTTTGGTTCTGGAGTGCCTTCAACCAACGGAGTTGCAGTAGCATGGAGTCCTGAATGACGTGGATGAAATACCAACATTAGTTATAGAGGTAAAAAATAAATTTATTTCAAGCAAAACTCAGAAGTGACAATTGATATTTTCGTTTGAATGCCTCAGATGTTTTTCCACACAACAAGTAAAGAATTGATATCCAATTGCAACGACAATGGATAAAACTGATTACATAATCAAGTACAATCAAACTTGACCTCAATCCCTTCCCCCAACCCCGCCGCACAGCCCCACCCCCCAAACCACCAAAAAATAATAATAATAATAATAAATAAAAACTCAATGTTGATCTAGACCAACTACCTGAATCACAGTGTCCAATATTCAAAGCATTAGGTCCCTCCCTTAAACCTTCCTTACCTTCTTCAGAAGCTGAAGCACAATGCATCTTCTCCTTCACTGATGACTGAATAATGTCTCTTCTGGCTAAACAATCATCAGAGGTGTCATCAACATCGCCCAAAACCTCAGTTCTATGAGATGCTTCACTGTCACTATCATCAGCAACTTGATCATCAAACACCAACAACTGAGTGTCTTTATTATCAATGCCATCTAAATAATCCAATGCTTGAGTTTCACCAACAGAATCCAACGCTTGAGTTTCACCACCAAAATCCAACGCTTGAGTTTCACCACCAAAATCCAACGCTTGAGTTTCACCACCAAAATTCAATGCTTGCAGTTCATCACCAAAATTCAACGGTTGAGTTTCGCAAGCAAGACTCAGTACTTGAGTTTCATATGCATCTTCAACCATAAGGGTATCATCAAACTGCACCTCAGTAGCATCGTCATCTTCAACTTGTTTACCTTGAAGAAAACTCGAAAATTATTTTCTTAAACAGAAGATAAGAATCCAAACATACAATTATTTAGAAATTTGCAATTGCCCATTGCTAAAGCATAACAATTATAAAAAAACATAAGTGAAGCAAAATGTCAATCTTCCCTAGTAATAGAATCAAAATTTCTCCTTCAAAGGTCAGCAAAAGA
>JANKKC010005398.1:0-27345 GCA_026225755.1 Bursera bipinnata
TATATATATATATATATTATATAAAGGAAATATTTGCTGTGATTTTTGCTTCAGATTATGTTGGGTCTGCTTCCCTATAGATGAGGATTAAAATTTGCTTGTAAGTGGACAAAATGGTGTATGGAAGGAAAGAAATGTAAGGTGTTAGGTTTTGATTTTTTATTGTTGGCGATTTGCATGTCAAATTAGGTTTGTGAGATTGTAATTGTCGAGAGTCAAAATGTACTGAAGTGAGTTGTAATGAGTAGTATGTAAAAATTTGTTGTGTGATCTAAAGAATTGCTCACTGTCCATTTTTGTTCAATAAGCGTGCGTGCAAGTATCAAATGAAAACAATTAGAAAGCGCTTCAAGCTTCATTTTTCCCTCTGCCCATCTTTGCTCAATAAGCGTTCGAGCGGTTATCAAGCGAAAACAGTCAGAAAGCATTTTTTCAAATCCAGACTTAATTGTTTTTCTCTGGATGTTTTTGCTCAATAACCATTCGATGGGTGATCGAGCGAGAATCCTATTTCTATAAATACCAAAACATTTCAGAGTCAAAATTATCTCTCTACACACATACTCTAACGAATCTTTTCATGGGTTTTAGAGATAATATTAAGAGTGATATGGGTAATGGATTTCAAAGGGAAATGAGTGAGTTCTTTGTCTTCTTTGATTGATCTGTCCTCTTTAATTTGTTTCTTTCTCACACTATAATTGATAAATCATTCAAACACCTTGAGGTGAGCTTTTGTGAGATCTAAATGGGTTTCTTGTTCATGAGGGATTGTGTGCCAAACACTTCTTAGATCTGAATCCTATTTTTGAATTACAATCCAAATCAACCAAATTCATTAGATCTAGATGTTTTAGACTTTTCCAATTTCTCAGAGTTTTGGAGTTGGAGTTGCAGCTTAGAGTTCCGGCTGAATTGGACGAGTTTGTCTGGATATTCACAAGATGAGAAGA
The DNA here is from genome assembly GCA_026225755.1 of Bursera bipinnata. Taxonomy (NCBI): domain Eukaryota; kingdom Viridiplantae; phylum Streptophyta; class Magnoliopsida; order Sapindales; family Burseraceae; genus Bursera; species Bursera bipinnata. The sequence goes on from JANKKC010005398.1 coordinate 954, forward strand.
TTCAGAGGTGAGTCGAGTTCTTCGGATTTTACATCAGGATTGTTGGAGTCAGCATGGGAGTTGTCTGAGTCAAAAATCACTGGTTCTAAGCATTTTCTTTCGTAATGAATTTATGGTGGCATTCTATGCCCAAAGGGTTTTTCCTTATTGAGGTTTTCTTTCGTCAACAAATCTCATTGTGTTTATTGTTTTTATTTCTGCAGATCCGATTTTTATTATTTAGTTGGTTGATTTTATTGATTGATCATATCTTGTCTATTGCGATTTACATCAACATGTTTTTGTTTGTCGTACTTTTAAATTTTCGCATTTAATTATACCTTTTCACCCCCTCTCATCGGTGTTATAGGATCTAAACATAGGAATTTCAATTGTTATCAGAGTTTAACTTAGATCCTTGACCCTTTGTCTTGATAAGATGGATAAGAGTCAGTCTCTTTCTGTTCCTCCCTATTTCGATGGTAGCAATTACCCATATTGGAAAGTTAGAATGATATCTTTTCTCAAATCCTTAGATGAGCGTGTTTGGATCTCATGTGTGAAAGGCTGGACAACTCCTTCAATCTTTGTTGATAGTGAGATTAGGCCCAAAGATGTTAGTTTATGGACTAAGGATGAATTGGTTGAATGTACTAGCAATAGCAAGGGCATTCATGTTATTTTCGTGGGTATTTCAACTGACGAATTCAGAAGAGTGTCTATGTTTGAGAGTGCTAAGGAAGCATGGGATATTTTAGAAACTACACATGAGGGAACTGAGACAATTAAGAATTCCAAGTCCAAATGTTGACTACTAGGTTTGAAGAGCTTAAGATGAGATAGGATAAAACTTTTAATGGGTTTTATGCTAACTTGAATTATACAGTGAACTCTAGTTTCAATTTAGGTGAGAGAATCCCAGAAAATAAGATTGTGAGAAAAGTCCTAAGGTGTCTTCTAAAAAGATTCAGACCTAAGGTGACTGCAATAGAAGAGAGTAACGATTTGGATAGGATTGGAATTGAAGAACTTGTAGGATCTCTTCAGACTTATTAACATACATTGCCTATGTCTAAGAAATATAAGTCTATTGCATTAAAATCTATGAAAGAAGAGACAAACATTGTCTCGGATGATGACTCCATGAATGAAGAGGATGTAGCTAATCTTGTGAAGAAATTCAAAAAAATTCTTTTGAAATAAGCATAGGAGTTTAGGGAAGTTCAAAGGAGTCCCTAGTGTTAATAGGATGGAAAGAAAAGAGTTTAAAGAGCCTAAGAAGAAGAAATCTCCAAGTATAAGATGCCATGAGTGTCAAGGGTTTGGACATATCAACGTTGAATGTCCAACTTTTATTAAGTCAAAAGGAAAAGTTATGAATGCGTCAATGTCTAATGTTGAATCAAAATCATCTAAAAATGATTCAGATTCTACTTCAGAAGAAAATGTTAATTACATGGCTTTTCTGTCATTTGCTGAAAGTGTTAGAAGTGTTGAAGTTTAGAGTAAAGAGTCATCAGATTTATCTCAAGATGAGTTTGATTTAGATTGTTTACAAGAGGCATATGATGAACTTTATAAGGAAAGCTTAAAATTGAAGAAAGTGAACAAACTAACCTTCAAAAAGCTGAATGAGGTTGAGTCAAGGAAAGAAGAACTTACTACTCTGCTTGATGAATTAATTGCTTAAATTAATGAGTTGTGTAAACAAAATAAGAATTTAGAAGCAAAGATTAAAGAACTTGAAAGTGAACTTGCGAAATCTAGGAATCAACTCCTTATTTTCTCAAGTAGTACTCAAAAACTTGACCACATGCATGGGATAGGAAAGTCTTCTAGCAATAAGAAAGGATTAGTATTCATTGAGTCAGGTTCAAAAGGACAAGATGTTTCTAACACTATTTTTGTTCCTGCTTCATCAAAGTATGTGAATAATGATGAGAGAAGTCTTGAAAAGAAGGAAGTAAACTAGAAGAAATTTGAAAGAGTGCAGGGTAAAGTTAATCCTCCTAGGTATCAAAAGGGTGTGAATCAAGTCTCTAGGTCTAGATTTATACCAACCTATTTTGCTTGTGGAAAAATAGGTCACATTTGACTAAACTACTTTAAAACTAAGAAGAAAGGATTTAATTTTAAAAAATTTTAGTCACATCAGAATCTTTTTTATCTTTCTACTCAAGTTAAAGCATTAGTTGAATAAGCAAAGAACTTAAGTGATAAACTAGTTAATCTAAATGAATCTACTACTTGAAGTAGACAAGTTTGGGTTAAGAAGGGTCAACTAAGTTACAATATAGCTCATGTTGCTCTGAAAGCTAGAAATGATTAGGTGTGGTATCTAGATAGTGGATGCTCTAGGCACATGTGTGGTGATTAATCTTGGTTTTCTTGTTTAAAGCATCATACGATAGGGATTGTTACTTTTAGAGATGGTAGTAAAGCTCCAATTTTAGGTAAGAGAGGGATAGAATTGTCTGGTTTACCTATTTTGAATGATGTGCTGTATGTTGAAGATTTGAAAGCTAATCTTCTCAGTATTAGTCAGATTTATGATAGTGATTTTGAAGTTAAGTTTGTGTAAAATGTTTTTTGTGTTTTCAATGCTGAAGGTGATGTTATAATGAAAGGAACTATGACCTTTGATAACTATTATTGTATGACTCTTGATTTGAATGTTGTTTCTAATTGTGTTAAATTTGACATAAAGGAACTGTGGCTTCAACGTCTTAGTCATAAAAATTTTTTTAAAGTGTCTTAGAGGAAAATAGTTTATGGTTTACCTAAACTCAATAAGGTTGAACCTAATATATATAGACCATGTCCACTAGGGAAACAAATTAGATCCGATCACAAAAAAGACTACTGAAATTTTGACCAAAAGATCCTTAGAGTTGTTGTATATAGACCTTATGGGACCATCGAGAATTGGGAGCCTAGGTGGTAAAAAGTATATTCTTGTTGTTGTGGATGATTTCTCTAGATGGACCTGGGTTGAATTCTTAAGAGAGAAATCTGAGACTTTTAATGTTGTCAAAGTCTTGTCTAAGAAAATCCAAAATGAAAAAGGATGTTCCATTACTAGGATTAGAAGTGATCATGGAAGAGAGTTTGAAAACTCATCTTTTGAAAATTTTTGTGATGAAGAATGAATCTCTTAAGAGTTCTTTGCAGCAATTCCTCCACAACAGAATGGAGTAGTTGAAAGAAAAAATAGAGTGCTTCAAGAAATGGTTAAGGTTATGTTGCATTCTAAGAGTTTAGTTGTGAATTTTTTGGGTGAAGTTGTGAACACAGCATGCCATATTGTGAATAGAGTCTACATTAGACCTGGAACTAATAAGACTTCGTATGAATTGTGGAAAGACAAGAAACTTACTGTTAAATACTTTAAAGTGTTTGGCAGTAATGTTTCTGTTGAAAATATAAATATGTCTGTTTCCTGTATAGTGTAAATATATTAGAAAAGATTAGATTAGATCCACTAATATAGGGAGTTTATGATTTTATCCTATTATAGGGATTCTTTCCTTTTTCTACTCTATGATGTACACTATATATTTGATTCTTTGTAACCAAAACATATATACAAAAATTCAGAGACTTCAAGTTTTTATGGTATCAGAGCGGGATATCAAGAAAAATACAAAAACCCTCCGTTAATTTTTTTTCCCAGCAATCAGTACTATTTTCGGTGATCAGTACTGTTCTGGTGACGTTCCTCTAGTGTCAGGTCTTCACCATGACATCACCAGTGTGAGCTCTTCTTCCTCTCGTCATTCCTCTTGCCGGTCTCCGATCTATGTCGTCTATTTTTTTCTAGGGAAAGCTACACTGGTGTCCGATCAACCAGCTAACACCACCGGACGGATTTCCTCTCCCTCGCTGGTAAAACCCAGGAAGATCTTTGACATCAGAGCAGCCACGCTCCGCACATGCTGTTCAATTTTTCTATAAATCTTGACATCAATCTTCATTTTTTACGAGCGTCTTGTCTCACAGCTGGCACCATTGTGTTCAGACGTCGACGGCAAACAAAACCCTTCAGCTAAAAAGTCCTTCCACTGTCTTTGCCTAATTCCGATGTACAAGTCGATGGTTGCTCTGCTGTTCCAAGCCGAAAAATTGTTTTTTATTTTCAGTTTTCCGTCTCCCTTCTAGCTCTTCGCTTTTGTGTGACACTCCCAGGGGAAAATTGAATTTTTTCTTTCCCTTCACTCTCATGCAGGGGCTAAATTCCTTGAATGATAGATTTTTCACCCTTTGAAATCCTTGGTAATGCATCGGCCGGGAGTTCAACTCACAATTCTGAGGGTAGTTCATTCCAAAGGGAAAATAGAATATCTTACCCGGGAAACGAAACAACGAGAATCTAAAGAGAAGGTTTTACTTCAGCAGTGGCAATCAGAAAATGCCACAACAATATCATGGCTGGTCAATTCCATGAAACTAGAAATTGGAAAAACTTATTTGTTCTTACCAACAGCGAAAGATGATTGGGATGTTGTTCGCAAAACATACTCGGATCCTAAAAACTCTTCTCAAATCTTTGAGATTAAAACTTAACTCTGGTAGCTAAAACAAGGAGGCACAGATGTTACTGAGTTCTATATGGAGATGACAACACTATGGCAGGAACTTGACCAGATTTGTGATGATGCGTGGGCTTGTTCCAGTGATAGTTCCAAGTATAAGAAGAAAATTGAAAATGAGTGTATGTTCAAATTTTTAGCTAGGCTTAATCGAGAACTGGATGATATGAGAGGCAGAATTCTTAGCCGTTGTCCTCTTCCTTCAATACGTGAAGTATTTGCTGAGGTCTGATGTGAAGATAATTGTAGAAGAGTAATGTTAAAAGAAATTGGGAGACCTGGATCTAATGGTTCCGAGCCTTCTGCACTAGCTACCAAAGGAACCAATTTCCCAAAGATCTAGTCCAAGAAATCGGCCCTTGTGTGATCACTGTCGAAAGTCTAGACATACTAAAGAAATCGATTGAGAACTGCATGAAAAACCTATTGATTGGAAACCCAGACAGAGCAACAAAAATCGAGGGTATCAAGTATCTACTACTCCACAGCTAGAAAAAACATAAGAGGAAAATAAGAACTCTTCCTCCAATGGGACAAATGAAGCCTTTAGTCAAGCAAAACTAGATCAACTTTAAAAACGGTTCTCTTAGTTTCATTAGAATGGTTAATCTCAGTCAAAAGGTTCTTCCACTTCTTTAGCTCATAGAGGTAATTTTCTGAATGCTCTAACAGTCATATCTAAAGCAACATCTTAGATTATTGATTCGGGTGCTTCAGATCATATGATCGATTCTTTTCACCTATTCTTATTCTAATCACCTTTTGCTCGTAATTTGAAAGTTAAAATTGCAGATGGGTCGTTTTCATCCGTTCTTGGAAAAGGGAGTATTAAAATCTCTGATTTTATAACTCTTGAACATGTCCTTCATGTCCCAAATCTATTCTACAATTTACTCGCTATTAGTAAACTCACAAGTACCTATAATTGCTCTGCTCAATTTTTTTCATCTTACTGTTTCTTTCAGGACCTATCATCGGGGAAGACGATTGGCAGTGCTAAGAAGTGTAATGGTCTATACTACTTTGAGGAGGCCAATGTGAGTGAACAAATTGTAATATGTGATTCTGTATCTAAGGAGGATGATGTCATGTTATGGCACTTTAGGATGGGACATCCAAATATTCAATATTTGAAACGCTTAATTCCATCTTTATTTCTCAATGAAAATAGTTTTCCATTTCAATGTGAATTTTATGAACTTGCCAAACATCAACAGAATTATTTTCTACAAACTCAGTATAAGCCATCTAAACCATTCTCTCTTATTCATAGTGACTTTTAGGGTCCCTCTCATACTCTCAATCGTACTCATACAAAATGGTTTATAACCTTTATTGATGATCATACGCGTGTCTGTTAGGTGTATTTATTAAATGATAAAACTGATGTTCGGTCCGTATTTACTATTTTTCATTCTATGGTCCAAACACAGTTTCAGACACAATTCCAAATTCTACGCACAGGCAATGGCATAGAATACTTCAATTCTGTCTTAGGCAAGTACCTTAGAATACATGAGATAATTCACCAAAGTTCTTATCCAAATATCCCTCAACAAAATAGGGTTACAGAGCAAAAAAATAGACATCTCTTAAAGGTTTCCCGTGCCTTACTATTTACAACAAGTATACCCAACCTGTTCTGGGGAGATGCTATTCTCATATCAGCCTTTCTCATAAACCGAATGCCTAGTCGTGTCTTATCCTTTGAAACACCAATTCACTTTATAACACTTCCCCACATCACGTCTAAGTTTGAGTCTAATTCTACGCATTTTCGGATGCTCTGCCTTTGTCCATGTTCCTTCTCATAATCGTAGTAAACTTGATCCTCGGGCTCGTAAGTGTGTTTTCATAGGCTACTCTCCTACTCAAAAAGGTTACAAATGTTACGATTCCTCTACAAACCTGTTTGTTGTTAGTCTTGATGTTACTTTCTTTGAGAACAAGTCATTCTACCAAAGCCGTATTTATGGGGGGGACGTGAGTATACAAGAGGACTTTGGTTATGATCTTTCATTTTTTCATCCAATCATATCTACAGAAACTATCAACCTATCTTATTTGTCAGGGGAAGATACAGCACAACAAAACGATAAAGCAATTTGTGTTTATTCAAGAAGGCCAAAATCAAATGATAGTAAAGATCTCACCTCCAAAGTACCACAAGAGTCAGAACCCTTGATAGTTCCGAGTACAGATGAATCCCTATCAGGAAATTTTGACCTTTCTATTATTGATTTACCTATTGCTCTCAGAAAGCAACCAAGGTCATGTACACTTCATCCTATCTCAAAATTTGTGTCCTACAATGTCTTATCTTCTATGTTTTGTACCTTTACTGCTATATTGGATAACATAAAAATTCCTACCAATATTCTGGAAGCCTTGGTAGATTCCAGATAGAAGAAAGCCATAATGGAAGAAATGTGGGCTTTAGAAAAAAATGACACTTGGGATATAGTGGAGATACCAAAAGGGAAGAGTTCAGCTGACCGTAAATGGGTATTTATGGTTAAGTATAAAGCTAATGGGACTATTGATCGTTACAAAGCTCGATTAGTTACGAAAGGGTTTACTCAAACATATGGTATTGATTATACTGAGACTTTCGCTCCTGTGGTAAAATTGAATACTGTTCGCATTCTGTTGTCTCTGGTAGCCAATCTAGATTAGCCCTACATCAATTAGACATAAAAAATTTCTTTCTAAATGGGAAACTGGAAGAAGAAGTCTTCATGACTATACCACCAGGTTTTTGGAAGAAGGGTGTAGAAAATCGGGTATGCAAACTTAAGAAGTCTCTCTATGGTCTTAAACAGTCACCCCAAGCATGGTTTGACAGATTTGCTAGAGTCATAAAAAGGTCAAGGATACCAACAAGGGCAATCCGACCATACCATGTTCTTTCACCACAACATTAATGGGTAGAAAACTATTCTGATCGTTTATGTTGATGATATCTTCATGACTGGTGACAATATCATGGAAATAGAAAGACTAATTGAAAGTTTAGCAAATGAGTTTGAAGTCAAAGATCTGGGATAAATGCGATATTTTTTAGGAATAAAAGTTGCAAGATCAGCAAAAGGTATCGTGTGTATCAACAAAAATATATTCTTGATCTCCTCACTAAAACAGGCATGCTTGGATGTAGGCCAAGCGATACATCAATTGAATTAAGAAAGAAGGTTGAAGACCTAAGAAACTCGGTTAAGAGGGAAAGATATCAAAGATTGGTTGAAAAACTGATCTACCTATCGCATACTAGACCAGATATTGCATTTGCAGTAAGTATGATCAGTCAACATATGCACTCTCCTAAAGAAGCACATCTTGAGGTTGTCATGAGAATTCTGAAATATCTTAAAAGATCTCCAGGTAAAAGGTTGTTCTTTAAAAAGGGAGCAAATAAGAAAATTGAAGTTTTTACTGATGCTGATTAGGCTGGATCGATTGATGATAAACGATCTACATCTGGTTATTGTACCTTTGTTATAAGAAATCTGGTTACCTGGAGAAGTAAAAAATAGAATGTTGTTGCAAGAAGTAGTGCGAAAGCTGAGTTTAGAGTAGTAGCTCAAGGAATCTGTGAAGGTCTATGGTTAAAGAAGCTATTAGAAGAAATCCATATTAAGAGGGATGGTCTGATCGAACTCTATTATGATAATAAAACAGCCATTAATATCTCTCTCAATCCTGATCAGCATGATCGAACAAAACATGTTGAAGTTAATAGACACTTTATTAAAGAAAAGGTTGTAGATGGAATTATCTGTATGATTTATGTTCCTACCAAAGAACAAACTGCAGATATTTTCACAAAAGGACTACCACGACCAAGCTTTGATGATTTCATTGGCAAGTTAGCCATGATCAATATCTATGATCCAACTTGAGGGGGGTGTTGAAAATAGGAATATGTCTGTTTCCTGTATAGTGTAAATATATTAGGAAGGGATTAGATTAGATCCACTAATATAGAGAGTTTATGATTTTATCCTATTATATGGATTCTTTCCTTTTTCTACTTTATGATATATTTGGTTCTTTGTAACCTAAACATATATACAAAAATTCATAGACTTCAAGTCTTCAGTTTCATTCTGAGGGATAGAGAGAGTTTAGGAAAATTTGAGTCGAAAAGTGATGAAGGGATTTTCCCAGGATATTCTAGAAATATTTATGCTTATAGAGTGTATAATCTTTGATCTCTTACTTTCATGGAATCAATCAATGTGACTGTTGATGAGTATCTTAGTGAGTCTCCTTCAAAAGTTGAAAGTCCCATTGTTGTTGAAAAGGAAAATGATGATGATGAAAAAGAGATTAATGTGGAGTCTCACATTCCCTCTGTAGTTGATAAAAGTTCTACCAAAGGACCATCTTCTAGAGTCAAATTGAATAATCCCAAGAATACAATCATAGAAGATCTAAATGAAAGGATGAGACTTCGTAGAATAGTGTTGGAACAACTGTTATTTACTAGTTATGTGTCCATTCTTGAACCCAAAAAGGTTAAGAATACTCTTGAGGATGAGTGTTGGATTAATGTCATGCATGAGGAACTAAATCAGTTCACAAGAAATGATGTATGGTACTTAGTTCCTAGACCTATTGATTGCAATGTTATTAGTACCAAGTGGATCTTCAAGAACAAAACTGATGAAAATGGTATCATTACAAGAAATAAGGATAGACTGGTTGCTCAAGGATACACTCAGGTAAAAGAATTAGACATTGATGAGACATTTGCCCCTGTTGCTCGTCTTGAGTCCATTAGGATTTTACTAGCTGTTGCAAGCTTTAAAAATTTTAAACTTTATCAAATGGATGTCAAAGGTACCTTTTTGAATGGAATACTACAGGAAGAGGTCTATGTAGAATATCCCAAAGGGTTCATTAACCCAAAATTTTCTCAGCATGTGTATCAACATAAGAAAGCTCTATATGATCTCAAACAAGCTCTAAGAGCTTGGTATGACAGATTGATAACCTATCACATTAAGAATGGTTTCTCCAGAGGTGGAGCTGAAAGAACCTTGTTTGTTAAAGAATTGATAAAGATGTTAACATAGCTCAGGTTTATGTGGATGACATTGTGTTTAAGTTTTCAATTGATTCCTATGCACAAGAGTTTGCTGATGTTATAAAGAAATAATTTCAAATGAGTATGGTTGGTGAGTTGAATCTTTATAGGCCTTCAAGTTAAGCAAATGACTGATGAGATATTCATATCTCAATCTAAATAAGCAAAGACCTAGTTAAGAAATTTGGTCTAGATAGCAAGAAGCACACTAGGACTCCTATGAGCACAAGTGTCAAATTATGTTCTGATGCTTTTGGAAAGAGTGTAGATCAAACACTTTATAGAAGTATGATAGGAAGCTTTCTTTATCTTACAGTTAGTAGACTAGATATTTCATTTAGTGTTGGTGTATGTGCAAGATTTCAATCCTGTCCAAAGGAATCTCACTTGAGTGTTGTGAAAAGAATCATTCAATATGCTATTGGAATTGTAGACTTTAGGATCCGATTCTCTAGAGACACTAATGTAGAGCTCGCTGGCTATTCAAATGCTAATTGGGCAAGGAATGCAGATGATAGGAAAAGCACCTCTGGTGGTTGCTTTTATGTAAGCATAAACATTGTTGCTTGGATGAGTAAAAAGCATAATTCAATTTCTTTGTCTACAGCTGAGGCTAAATACATAGCAACTGGTAGTTGTTGTATTCAATTGCTTTGGATGAAAAAAATATTGAGTGATTATGGTATTCTATAGGATACAATGATTATGTACTGTGATAATACAAGTGCCATCAAAATTTCAAAAAATCTTGTACAACATTCAAGAACAAAAGACATTAACATTCATCATCATTTTATTCATGAAGTTATTGAATCCAGTGTCATTTTTCATGAGCAAATTTCTACTGAAAATCAGCTTGTTGACTTGTTTATTAAACCTCTGGATGCTCTTAGCTTTGAATATCTTCGAAAAGCCATTGGTATTAGTGTTCCTCCTTAAGTCATTCAAAACTTTGTTTGTTTTAAGTATTTTTCATTTTCTGTATTGTGTGTTAGTTTCTTTTTGTTCAAGATTAAAAAATTGAAAAAAAAATCTCAAAATCCAAAAAGATTTGATATAATGGAGATTTTTGAACTTTTAAATTTATGATTTGGTTATGGCTCAGTTCATGTGCTAAAGTCTATTGAATTTTGTATCTTTTGCTTGAAATTGAATTTGGGTGATGTCTTATGTATATGTTGTGTATTGTCTTTGCAAATAAACATCCAATGAATGCTCGAGCGAAATGCAAAAATTCCTAAATTATTAGGGCAAATCACGGCAATTCGTCATTCTCTCTCATCACTGTTCATCGTCGTCTCTCCTTTTCTCTTCAATCCAACTTCTTATAATCATCATTCTCATCTGATTATCTGCAACTTTAAAGTAAAATCACTTAAATTTCATGATTTTCGCGTTGATTTTCCAATTCTTTTTCACGAGCTTTTCTATGAATATTATTTTGTTCCTCGCGTGTGTTTTTCTTGCATTATTTTTCGATGTTTTTTGTTTTCTCTTGCATTTTCATGATATTGTGGCTTGATTCTTCTTTTTGTATCATGATTTCATATATTTCCTAAATTTTTAGGATTTGATTCTCTTGTTGTTGCAAAAAGGAGTGAACATGCTGGACTTGTGATTTTTTTCTTGCTCAATTTCTTGTGGGTCGTGTTTGTTATCATTTGTCTCTTCTTGATTATTGCATATTCTTGTCAATTTTATTATTTCATATTGGAAAATGACCATAATGTGGAATGTATTCATATCTTCTTGAGGACACTGTTGGTATTGTGTCTGCAGTTGTTGAGGTTGAAAGTTGTTGTGTTCCTTGTTCCAAAATTGTATTGCTTGCTTCTCATTGTGTACAGTTTTATTGCACAAATGTCAAGATATCCAACACGAATTATAGTTTTCTAAGCAATTTTTGTTGCATTTTCCTTTGATTGATGAGATGATGTAGTGAATTGATCCCCGTGACGGTTTTGATATTAAAAAAATGATACACGTTGATAACTTTGATAACTCTTATGACTTGAGATTGATGTTTGGAATGGTGTGTAATTGAGCTGCTTTTGTTGATATATCGGTTTAAATAATTCAATTTGCACTGCTTTTTCACTTGTTGTGATGTTGCTATGCAAATATTCTAAATCATAGTTTTTTTGTGTGAATCATTCATATAGTTTGGTGAATTGATTGAATTGTTGCATGTTTGCGTTGGTAGAATTGTTTGATGTGGTTTCTATCTTTCGGATGAATGTTGCATAGTACTTGTTCAGCAACATGTCTTCACTTGTATTATTTAAGGCTGGACATTGGTCGAATCAGGTTTTGATAAAAATGAATCTGACGAATCGAGTTTAGTCGGGTCTAGTCAGGTTTTGAATCGGGTTTCGGGTTAGAAAAACTTTATTGACTTACCTATTCAGGTCGAGTCTGGATTAGGTTTTGTAATACAATAAATAAAAACTTTTACAAAATATATCTAAAATAAATTATGGCTTAGTGGTAAGGGTGCAAGATGGGGTTTTGGTAGGTTTGTGTGAAAGGTTCGAATCCCACCATTCTAGATTTTGTCAAATGTTTAAATTTATATTATGTAATAAATAAAAAATTTTATATAATTACGTCAAAAAGGCTTGTAGCCTAGTGGTAATGTTATAAAATGGGTGAAATAGGGATAGGGTTTGAATCCTACTCATCCCAAGAATTTTGAGAATTACTATTCAAAAGGTTAGGTCAGTTTTTCGGGTTGGATATGAAGACTCGATACTAACCCAAAACTCGACGGGTCAGGAAAGCATGACCCTTAGTCGGGTTCTAAAAATCATGACCCAATAAAAACCTGACTTTTTGGGTCGGGTTTGGGTCAACCCGACGGGTCGGGTTAAAATGTCCAATCCTCGTACTATTCATGTTCTTGTATTATTGAAGAATGTTGATTACCTCTATTTTTAATCTTTCAATTCCATAATGCAGATGTCAAGAACTAGGACAATGGCAATAAAGAGAAAAAGGGGTTAGCCCTCTCCTAATTTTGATACTCATAGGTTCCATTCCTTAGAAGCTCAAAATGTTTTTGAATCCTCTTTTCGTGATAAAGTCTTAGTGTTAGAGAGGGAAGTTATTTTGAAGGATCTTTCATCTACTATGCTTCCTAAGATTTTTGAAGAGCGTCAATGGGAAAGACTGGTTGTTGGTCTCACGCTTCCTTTTCCTACACTTATTCGTGAGTTTTTCTCTAACATGCATGACATTAATGAGCAATTGTGTTCTTTTTCCACTTATGTTAGGGTTAAAACTATCCTTGTTGATAATATTCTTATTTCTTACACTTTTGGTTTTCTTTATTTAGCCAAACCTACTTGTAATCGTTACACTGCTAGTCAACCTTCTTCTTCTACAATGGCTAGTCATTTGTTTGGCCATGTTGTCTCTTTTGAAGGTAGTGTCCCTAGCACTACCGATTTCTCTATTGAAACCCATCTTGCTAAGAAAATCATGTGTGCTAATATGTTCCCTACCTCACACCATACCACCATTTCTCTTCCATAGGTTCGATACTTGTATGCATTTTTATTTAGAGGAGAAATTGATTTATCCATTCATATCATTGAAGTGTTAATTTCTGCTTTTAAATTGCATTTTTATTTAGGGGAGAAATTGATTTATCCATTCATATCATTGAAGTGTTAATTTCTGCTTTTAAATCTTGTTCCAAGGGAACTGCTTTACCTTTTTTGTGTCTAATTCAGCAATTGTTAGACTCCTTAGATGTTCCAATAATAGATGTTAGTCCTAGGTTCAGACTTCTTTCACCTTTTAACCTGGCCACTCTCTCTCAGAGTGCTTCTCATCTCTCTCCTTCTGCAAAGGGGGCTCCTCGTTCCTCTGCATCCCCATACACTCCTGGTCCATCTGTTCCTCCTTCATAGTCATATGCTCCTGATCATGTTCTTCTTCTTCTTCTTCAGTAGCATACGGCTAGTTTTGAGTCTTTTAAGACTTCTGTTAATGCTCATCTGGTTCGTATTGAGCATGACTTATTTTTTCTTCGTCAATCACGATCAGAGAGGGCCCTAACTCTGGCTGATATTGACGATACCTTGTTGCTTCTCCTTCTCCTATTCCTAATGATGTTAATGATATTGATACTGATAGTTAGGATTTGTCTATTTCAATACAAAAAATGGGAGTATATAGATAAAAAGAATACATATATTCTAGGTGTAGAGCATTTCATTTAGGGGGAGTTTTAATGATATAATTTAAGGGGAGTTTACTTTGTGAACACTGATTTTTTTTTTTATATGTGTCTTGGATACTTGATCTGATTGATTGAAATTGGTTTTTTGTGGTTTCATAAATCTTATTTGATACTATGTTGGATAGATTGATGATTATTCAGTTTGTTCATATAAATCTTGCTTTCTAATGTTGTTTGTGGATCAATGATTATTTTTTATGATTTACTGTCTATGTTTAAACTGACAAGTAGTTGATTTATTTATCATTCATTAATGATCACCTATAGTTTCACTTGTTTTTGTTGAAGTATATTTTTTTGTAGGTATTGATTTGTGTAGATGAAGAAATGTCAATCAGCTGTCTGTCAGTTTATAAATTGTGTCTCTGTGATAATTGTTAGTCATGTTTTGTTTTATGGTTGGCAAAACATGATGAGTCTTTTTCTATCTAGTTGTATTTTGTCATGAAATTGACAAATGGGGAGAGTTTTAGGTTTTGATTTTTGATTGTTGGTAATTTGCATGTCAAAATAGGTTTGTAAGATTGTAATTGTTAAAAGTCAAAATGTAATGAAGTAAGTTGAAGTGAGTGGCATGTAAAAATCTGTTGTGTGGTCTAAAGAATTGCTTACTGTCTATTTTCATTCAATAAGCGTACGTGCGGATATCAAGCAAAACAGTCAGAAAGCGCTTCAGGCTTCATTATTCCCTCTGCCATTTTCGCTCGATAAGCATTATCAAGCGAAAACAGTCAGAGAGTATTTTTTCAGATCCAAACTTAATTGTTTCTCTTTGGATGTTTTTGCTCAATAACTGTTCGATGGGCGCTCGAGCAAGAATCTTATTTCTATAAATACCAAAAAATTTTAATATTCAAAATTATCTCTCTATACACACATACTCTTACGAATCTTTTCATGGATTCTATAGAGAATATTAAGAGTGATATGGGTAATGGATTTCAAGGGAAAATGACTGAGTTCTTCATCTTCTTTGATTGATCTATCCTCTTTAATTTGTTTCTTTCTCGCACTAGAATTGATATGTAACATCCTGAAAATTTGGAATAGTGAAAAATTTCAAAATGGTACCCAGAAAAATTTTTCCGCACATGTATTCATCATTTGTATTTGTTGTTATATGCAAATATATGTGTAAATGGAATATATGTGTGAAGAGTTGGATGAAAACTAGATGAATCTGAAATGGTTTGTTGTCAGTCACAGAGTTGGCACTGCGGTGTGAAACTGAGTCCATACCAGGACGTGGAACCAATTCCACGCTGAGGCGCAGACTCTCTGGAATTTGATAACTCTAAGACAGAAAGTTGGCACTGAGGCATGAAACCAATTCCACGTCGGGGCACGATTTACGCCGAGGTGTGAATCAGTCAGTGCCTTAATGCCGATACGGGATTTCATGGAATTAACAATTTTAAAATACCAAGCGTGTCCCAAATTCATTTTTTTTAAAAGAAACCCTAGCCCTCTCTTTTTCATTTACGACACAAGCGAGACAGAGAAAGAAAGAAACAAAAGAGAGAAAGAAGAAGTAGAAGAAGAAGAGGAAGAAGATAATGAAAGCTTCCATTTTTCACGTACTCGTCAATACCAGGTAGGGGATCTTCTTCTATTCATCTTTATCTCTTTTAGTTGATGAAATGGGCAAAATGGGGAAACCTAGGGTTTGCAGTACCTGTCCTATGGCTTGGGTTTTTCTTAAAATAGATTGTAGATTCGTCAAATTTAGAGTTACATGAGTTGCGTAGGGCATGAATGTGTGTATATGCGAATTTTGAGTTACGTGGGTTATAGGGTTTTTCCATGAATGGCTCATGGGTTGCGAATGTTGGACACCCATATATGGGTTTGGTATTTTAGTTATGTTTACGCATTAGGTTTGATGTAGATTTGTCAATAAGAAATGGGTATTTGGCGTGAATGAGTGAGTGATACGGAAAATGCATAAACGATAATGGTATTGGATAATTGAGAGTGATTTATTGTGTTTTAAATGATGTATATACAAAAATGTGATAACTTGGGTGTTAGGCCTTGGGTGAGCTCGTGGTAAGCGTGGGATCCAAGGGGAAACACATGTATTTTATATTTGGTGTTAGGTCTTTGATGGGCCCGCGATGATCATGGGATCGAAGGGGAAACGTATATGGTTTGTTTTAGGTGTTAGGCCTTAGATAGGCCCGTGGTGACTGTAGGATCTAAGGGGAAACACTTTTGATGAAATGTGGTGATGGATTGAGAGAATAGAAACGGTTATGAGTATGGAAAAGGTTGTGAAGTGTTTTTACACATGCTTTCAATTAAAATGTTATAGATTTGAATATGTTGTAAGATTTCCTATTGGGTCGTGTTTGCTCACCCCTTTCTTTCCACAGGTACTAGAGGTCATACATTGGGCGGGGATGTTCCGGAGCTCACTTAGAGACTTCCGGGGAAATTAGAAATGAACATTTCTATACACCACGTATTTTGATAAATTATGTAAAAGATATTTGAACTTTTGTATCAAATTCATGTTTTATGTATTAAATTGATAGATAATTGCATGATTTTAAATTTCTTTCTTCTTATTTACATAGTTCACCCTCGGCATTCCTATATAAGGGATTCCGAGATGTGACATGATAAATTATCCAAACACTTTGGGATGAGCTTTTGTATGATCTAAATGAGTTTCTTCTTCATAAGTGATTGTGTGCCAAAACACTTCTTAGATCTGAATCCTATTTTTGAATTACGATCCAAATCAACCAAATTCATTAGATCTAGATGTTCTAGACTTTTTCCAATTTCTCAGAGTTCTAGAGTTGGAGTTATAGCTTGGAGTTTCAACTGAATTGGACGAGTTTGTCTGGACATTCACAATGAGAGATGTGATAATCCAGATTTTTGAAATAGTGACTTGGGGTTGTAAGTAAAAGATTTCAAAACTTAAAATCGTAAAATTGTGTATTTTTAACGTATATGGGATGACACGGACGTGATGACATCGTACATATGTGTATTTGAATATATTCGAGAGTTTTCAAGATTTTGGACTAAAATAATTTTACACGAGTACCATGATTTTTCGTCTTTAGTACCTGATGTTCGTATTTTTAGGGTTACATGAGTGAGGATTAGATAAGGATGGGTTGGCATTGAGATGTCGAGACTTCGGACCAGGATTCTTAAATGTCGAAAGTTTAAGAATTTATATTTGGACCGCTGAATCCCAAAGTCTATATAAACAGCATATTGGCCCTGGATATTCAAAAATCTTGCATAGAGACCCATCTTTACCGAAAATCCCCTCACTGTCGCTGCCGCCATGACCATTCATCTTCCCGAAACATTAGCCATTGTGGCCGGTGGCGATGGAAAGGTCTCGACCTGCTAATCGTTGTGGTGGCCTCCGTTACTCTGTCGGACAATGGCATCGTCATAGATCAGGTCAGGAATGTTCTCATTTGTCAACTTCTGGCCAACCGTTTTCGATGTCGCTAGCCTCCGGTATCCAACGATGGTCTCTGATCTGTCTTCTTGTGCGTGGATCACTAGTAATCAGGCCCAACATCCAACGTCTCCCGTTCATCCATCTACCCCTCTTCCCGTCACCATTGGTTGGAACAGATTCATCTCGGCGAGATGGTTCCGATGGTGCTCTCCATTCATCGTTTTCGACTGTAGATCTTCTTTCTGGTGAGGGAATCGTGAATCACAACTGTCGTGGAAAACATCAATCGGAACCCTTAGCTTTGAATCCTGACAATTGCACCCCTATTGACACCCCTGTAGCTTTGGATCATGGCAGGTACACCCCTACCATGTGTTTACATCAAGACCCCCAAAGGTTTTCAGGTTAGAAATTTCACCCCATTTGGTTAATTTCATATTAACCCCATTAGTATTTAAGTTTACAATAACATCCCTAGAGTGTAAAATATTGTTTTAACCCTCGAGTTTGATTTTTGCATGTTTTGACCCCGTGATTGCGAAGACTCATTCGAAACATCTAGGACAGACAGGATTCATGATACGGATGAGAAAAATAGAGAGAAAGAGGTCCGAGAGCGATAGTTTAGATATTGAGGTAGGAGTTTTTAACTATACTTTTCTAGTCTATTTTAATATGCATGAGATTTAAATAATGTTGTGGCATAGGCAATAGAAAGTGTATGTAATTTAATGAGTAGGATAGTATCTGCATGTATGGATTAGGGGTGTTATGTGCGTGTGTATGGGTTTACAGTAATTGGGTATTATGCGAGTGATCAGGTAGCCGGAGCGTAAGTCTAACGTGGACATGAAAGCGAGTAACTGGGGTAGATATCCGGTGTGGATAGATGATAAGTGAGAGTGTTAGACGATTTGTGCCCCAGAACATCACATTATGAATATACGTGGTATATTCGGATTAAAGGAAATTGTATGTCCTTATCATTGTAATTGGATTACGTTATAATAAATGTCCATATGATGATTATATGAACAATTTGATTGTGAGACAGAAATCAATTCAATAAATATAACATCATTAAAACGTCCCTACTCGAAGTACTGTCGAGACAAGACATCCACAGTACGGATAGACTAGTAATACACTTGTACTAGTTATAGAAGTATAACAGTATGATTCTTACACATCTAAGTATTAGATACTTATGCAAGTGTATAGAGGAACATTGTTAGCCATTTAGACACGGGAATATATTCACTAAACATGGCTCGATACGGAGTTCTATTGGTTATCTATGTGTATATGGGAGGTCCGCTCAGGGTAGGTGTAAGTAATCCTTAGACCTGAGACTTACATGGCCATCTCATTTAGAGANGCGGTTTGCTTTGACACTTGCGTTGATAGCTCTTTCCATGTTAAAGAAACATTTGTCGTTGAACGAGCCGTGACCTATTTAGGAGTGGGTTTAATATCAAGATGGGACATGCTACTCCGGATATATGGAGATGAATTCACACAAGATTCGACTGTGATAATTCATAGGTTGGCCAGCATCTGAGAGCGTGACGAGAATTGTTCTCTGTCACGGCTCATACATGAGAATCCCACGGCAAATGAGGATCCAAAATGTTTGAAGTTATTTGGTAAGACATGTTCCATCCCTAGACCCCATACATGACATTTGACATAGGATTTAATTACATAGAACTACGCCTGACAAAGGTTATGCGGCTTTACGTGCACTTTCGGAGAATTGNGAGGGCTTGGTGCTTTGCTAGAAGCCAACCATGCCTTGTAAATCATGGGCTCGACACATGGTGTTCGGGTTTACGGATTGTCCACATGTGACGATTTACGACCAATATATCTGAAGGCCTAATGGGTTATACTTCGAAGATACACCAATGACAGATTGACATGGGAGTTATAAAAGCATCATTCACATATGGTGAATGTTATGAATAGTATTTTCTATATACAATTCATACATGGGCTTAAAAGATACATGGACCAATTTAGTGGGTTGGATCACTAATTGGTTTTGGGCTTTGACATGGATTATGTCCATTAATAAAGGTTTGAAATGTGACATTTGACCCCAAGTCTAATAGGCCCATGGACAAATGAGAGAAGAATTAAACTAGTTGGATTTAGTTGATTTTTGCCAAAAATCTTGGATATATGGAAGCTTGGGATTGGTTGGTCATTTTACTTGGCTAATATCCATTTTTCTTGCATGTATAACACTCACACAATGGTAGGATGTTAGTATATTGAATGCAAGAAGGCTTAGGGTGTTGGACACTTGGACATAAGCTTTGGTGTGCATGTTTCATGCATAAAAGACATGAAACAATATCATCTCTCCTAAGACAACAAGCTTGGCCGAATTCACTCTCTCTTCCTTGGGAGAAAATTGCTTCAATTTTTCTTTTTTATCTCTAGCAAGAAATTATCAATTCTTAGGTGTTAGAAGTACACAACATTGGAAGATAAATTGCTAATTGTGTTGTGTTGCATGTGTGTAGGAATTTGGTGGCAATTTTGGTCACAAAGTTCAACAATTTTGCTTGAAGATTATAAGTATTTCTCACTTGATTTTGATTGTAACTTCACCTAATTGCATGATCTTTGGGTAGGAATCTAACAGAGAGAGCGTATGATGAGACATATGAGACATCATACATGGACATACGTGTGTGATGAGGCGAATTACACACGGTACATGGATGTACGTGTGTGATGAGGCGAATTACACACGGTACATGGATATACGTGTATGATGAGATGGATGGGACACAGGCAACACAATGACCGTGCATGGTGAGGTGTTATGTTTATGCGCGTGTGTGGATTATGGAATAGGAACGAAAATACTTGTGTACGATGATGGACATACACTTGAGGTTTGACATGTGTACGGATCATGTGAATGGACCCCAGATTGACCTAGTCGAGTGTACAAGAAATATGAGGGAGAAGTATTGGATTAGGTTAGGGGTAGTCATTCCGTGTGTGTGCAGGATCTCAGTACGATAGGGATAGTCGTGCCTTGTGTGTAGGATCTCAGTACGATAGGGATAGTCGTGCCTTATGTGTGTAGGATCCCAGTACGATAGGGATAGTCGTACCTTGCGTGCAGGATCCCAGTATGATGGGGATAGCCGTACCGTGTGTGTGCAAGATCCTAGTACGATAGGGATAGTCGTGCCTTGTGTCAGATCCCAATGAATCTCTAGATAGTCTAGCTTGTGCACGGGGATCCAGGTGATATACGGAGAGATCTATGAGCCTGTTGTGGTATGGGATAGATCTGTGGAGGTCATTTGTGATACAGTTTATGGTGTTAGGCCTTAGGTGGGTTTGCGATGATCTGGGACCTAAGGGGAAATACCTATGATATAGTATTGAGTGTTAGGCCTTAGATGGACCCGTGTTGATCCGGGATCTAAGGGGAAACACTTGAAATCTGATTATAGTTGTTAGCTCCTAGATGGGCTTGTGTTGTTGAGGTACCTAAGGGGATTCACTGTGATAGACATATACAGTGTAAAGCCTTATTTATGCCCATGTGTGATTATGAAGGACCTAAGGGGATTCACTGTGATAGACGTATACAGTTCAGGCCTTAGCTATGTCCGTGTGTGATTATGAGGGACCTAAGGGGATTTACTGTGATAGACATATGTCAGACCTTATATGTGCTCGTATATGTGTTAAGGGACCTAAGGGGATTCACTGGTGACAGGCATGTACAATGTCAGGCCTTAGATATGCCCACATATGTTGTTAGTAGTATGTGATATGAGACGGTGGGTACTTAGATGAATCTATTTGAGAGACAGGGTCTAAGAGTCGTTTTAGGTTAATGATTGGGACGCGTGGATGCGTCACATGTGATGCAACGGTCGTGTTTATAATGAGGAGAATATCTTGTGACGAAGTTCGGATGTACGTAAATGTGAGAGATGACTTGGTGTATTGTGTGTTTTTACTTGATGCATGCATTGTGTTTAAAATGTTATAAAATTATATAGTATTAAAAATTTCTATTGGGCTGTGTTGCTCATCCCTTTCTCTATAGGTACCCGAGGACAGGAGTCTAGCAATGGTGGTCCGGAGCTCACATAAATGATCTCAGACAATTTTCTAGGTATGTCTAGGTAGAGTGAGTCGGTTTTATTATTGAAAAATTTTGTAACCCGTGATTTTTTTTGTAAATGTTTTGATTAAAACGTTTTATTTGATTTTATTTATTTTTATTTTATTTATTTGCTAAGTGGCCTTCGGGATCCCCATATAAGGGGTTTCAGGGCGCCACAAGAGAAGATTCAGAGGTTTTGAGTCAAGTACTATCTGAAGAGTTCTTCGAATTTTACATCAAGATTGTTGGAGTCAGTCATGGGGGTTGTCTAAGTCAAAAATCACTGGTTGTAAGCATTTTATTTCTTAGTGGATTTATGGTGGCGTTCTATATTCGAAAGTTTTTCCTCATTGAGGTTTCCCTTCGTCAACAAATCTCACTATGTTTATTATTTTTATTTCTGCATATCCGATTTGTATTGTTTGGTTGCTTGATTTTATTGATTGATCTTATCTGGTCTATTACGATTTACATTAACGTGTTTTTGTTTGTCAAAGTTTTAAGTTTTCACATTTAATTACACCTATTGAAACCCCAACACCCACCCCTCACTCCATACAATTCTATACGTGAGTGAGAGAGATGAATTGGTGTATTGTGTGTTTTTACTTGATGCATGCATTGTGTTTAAAATGTTATAAAATTGTATAGTGTTAAAAATTCCTATTGGGTTGTATTACTCATCCATTTCTCTACAGGTACCCGACGACAGGAGTCTAATGATGGTGATCCAGAGCTTACATAAAGGATCTCAGACAGTTTTTTGGGTATGTCTAGGTAGAGTGAGTCGGTTTTATTATTAAAAAATTTTGTAACCCGTGATTTTTTGTGTAAATGTTTTGATTAAAACGTTTTATTTGATTTGATTTTATTTATTTTCTAAGTGGCCTTCGGGATCCATTTATAAAGGGTTTCCGTCCGCCACAAGAGAAGATTCAGAGGTTCTGAGTGAAGTGCTATCTGAAGAGTTCTTCGAATTTTATATCAAGATTGTTGGAGTTAGTCATGGGAGTTGTCTAAGTAAAAAATCACTAGTTGTAAGCATTTTATTTCTTCGTGGATTTATGATGGCGTTCTATACTCGAAGGGTTTTTCCTTATTGAGGTTTCCCTTCGTCAACAAATCTCACTGTGTTTATTATTTTTATTTCTGCATATCCGATTTGTATTGTTTGGTTGCTTGATTTTATTGATTGATCTTATCTGGTCTATTACGATTTACATTAACGGGTTTATAAGAGAGAGAGGGGGCGCAAACCCCTAGGCAATTCATCTTTAGATAGTCCAAACGGCATCACCATCCACTCATATAATCCGTCTTTAGTCTTAAAAGCGGTCTTCCACTCATCCCTTTCTCTCATTCGAATCTGGTGATACCCACTCCTCAAGTCGATCTTGCCACCTCTACGGGGAATAGAACACCAGATTGATCTTGTACCTGGAGCCTCCCTTCCCAATAGACCAGCCTACAGATGCAACCCTCAGGAATCAAAGGAGTTGCAGAGGCAAGTGATGAGCTTCTATCTATGGGTTTTGTGAGGGAAAGTATGAGGCTTATGAATGAGGTACTTAAACCACTCTTGGTTAAATTCGTTGTTATTTACTTTGATGACATTCTCAAGGTATACCCTGAATACAACTTACTCCTATCTTTCAAGCAATAACATAAAAACCCTCGTAATTTGCTTCCATTATTGGATCTGGGACTACGTGAGGGTAGTATTGTATTTTAAAGGGGATATTTACATTTAGACCCTAGAAAATTTGAAAAATCATTAACCACGTCTCACCTGAATATAAAACTAACACTGACTCCCAAAAACTTAACTTATGTTAGTTATACTTAACGATACTACAGTAAAACTCAGGATAAATACATAAACACCTCTCTGATATACTAAAAATTACAAATTCAAGCATTGATTATAAAGTTACATAAAAACCTCATTTTTTTATAATCATTTGAAACTAATTAATATTATGAAGGCATTATCGATATTTTATTTACTAAAATAATATAAAATGTTTAAAAATTTATAAGAATTTATAAAATATTCAATAAGTTTACTTACTAAAATGATTTAGTTTTTAGTAAATTATTTACTAAAGTTTATTTGCTTAATTTACTAAAATTATTTTGTAAATGAAATATATTTTTATTATTTAAATTTACTAAAATGATTTAGTTTTTAGTAAATAATTTACTTGCTTAATTTATTAAAATTATTTAGTAAATTACTTAAATTTATAAATATTACTTAGTAAATGAAATATATTTTTATTTTTTATTAAATTCTTATAATATTTTTATTAATTTTTAAATATTTTATATTAGTTTAGTAAATAAAACATCGATAATATCTTCATAATCAAACTAAAATTATTAACTTTGAATAAATAATTTACTTACTTAATCTATTAAAATTATTTAGTAAATTAGCTCAATTTATAAAATTTTTTAATAAATAAATATATTTTTATTATTTTTTTATAAATTCTTATAATATCCTTATTAATTGCTAAATATTTTATATTATTTTAGTAAATAAAATATCGATAATGTCTTAATATTGTTAATTAGTTTCAAAAGATTATAAAAAATGAGGTATTTATGCGACTTTATAATCAAATGGGTAAATTTGTTATTTTTAGTATATGAAATAAGTGTTTATGTATTTATCCTGAATTTTACTGTAACATCTTTAAATATAATTAATGGAAGTTAAATTTTGACGGTTAATATTAGTTTTATATTGAGATAGGATATGGATATAATTTTTTAATTTTTATATGATCCAAAGGAAATGTTCCTGTTTTAAAGTAAAAAATTATTTAAAATTAAAAAAATCTTTGTGTCCTCTCAAGCTTTAGGAAGAAAAGCGCAGCTGAAAAAGAAAAGAGAAAAAAAAAAAAGAGTGTGATTCCCGAGTATTCTCTCACATTCCATCATCTTCTCTCTCCATGCTACCATTCTCCATGGCCCGCCACTTCCACTTGCCTCCCACTGCGCCATCACTTGCCCCCCACTCGTGTGCCATCTCACCTGCACCTCCTCCAAGG
This sequence comes from Bursera bipinnata, assembly GCA_026225755.1. NCBI lineage: Eukaryota > Viridiplantae > Streptophyta > Magnoliopsida > Sapindales > Burseraceae > Bursera > Bursera bipinnata. The sequence continues at coordinate 25,499 of JANKKC010005398.1, forward strand.
GCCAGCCCTCCACTCCTTCTCTCACGCTCTTAAACCTCGCTCACACCGTCGCAACCTACGCGCGTGTCTGCACGTGATCCACCTCTCCAGCGCATTTTGCCTGCCTGCCCCCATCATCATTCCATCACCTGCCCACCTGTAGCTTCACCGTCAAGGACTCAAGGATAATCAGAAAAGCATGAATTTTGTTTGCATAACTTGTGCATGTGTATCTCTTACAGTACGAGTATCTGCTAATGATCTTGTGATCGTGAGCTATAGATGAAGGCCCTTGATTTTTGCCGTTTTTGATATAGAATGCAGTTTGATTTCTAGCAGTTTCGTGTCTACCTCTAAAATTTGGTCGCAGGTGAAGTTCAGGTGAAGCTCAGGGCTGTGATTGAAGCTGTGAAAAATTAGTTGTGATAAATGATTCATGGGTGTTTGATTTCCGACACCAAAAAAGGGGTTCAAAAAAGAATCAGGTTTTGTTAATTGTCCATGATTTTCTTCGGTCATTATTTTATTTTATTTTATTCAAATACCAAAGTTAATTAATAGTTTATTATTTTTTAATAAAACAAAATAGGGTTATTTTTTCTTTTCATATAAATTTCATTTTTAGTAATAAATTTACGGGGAAATGATAATAATCCCCTAATTAAATTTGAAGAGAACACTTAAATCCACACGTTTACTAAACTAACATTTACCCCCCAAATATCCTTAAAAAATTAACACTTATCCCCCAAATATTTGGGGGGTAAGTGTTAGTTTTGGGAAAACAGTGGTAATTTCTTTAGGGATAAGTGTTAGTTTAGTAAAAGTGTGGGGTTAAGTGTTTTTTTGAAATCTAATTGGGGGGTTAGAGTAAATTCCCCATAAATTTACTAACAGATCCAATAACGTAACAGATCCAATAACGAAAGCAGAGATCCCTATATTACTTTCTGAAAGATAGGGGTGAATCTGTTTTTAAGATATACCTTGGTATCTATCTATTTATCCCTTTTGAAAACAGATAGATTTTCTTTTTTATGATTACTACTGTCAAGGAAAGGAATACAGGAATAACTAAGAATTACTACATATTAATAAAAGAAATTCTCAACATCAACACATTGCAAGGAGTTTCATATAAAAACACCAAGAGTTTGGGTAAGTAAAATTTATGAATACAGTTAAGTTATAAATTAGAAAGGTAGATTATTATTGTTAAATTGTAAATTAGAAAAAAAAAGGGAGAAATTTAATAATTCCTCAATTAAATTTGAAGAAACACTTAGTTTCACATTTTTACTAAACTAACATTTACCCTCTAAATACCTTTAAAAAACTAACACTTACTCTCCAAATATTTGGGGAGTAAGTGTTAATTTTGAGAAAACAGTGGTAAGTTTCTGGGGGATAAGTGTTAGTTTAGTAAAAGTATGGGGTTAAGTGTTTTCTTGAAATCTAATTGGGGGTCAGAGAAATTTCCAAAAAAAAAAAGATTAAAAAGTAGTTATTGTGTTATATTATATTTTTTTATTTAGAGTAGAATGTATTAATATATAAAAATATACAAAGTATGGGAAATATACGAAGATTATTCATCTAATTTCACATATACTAGTTCCTTTACCCTTGTTTCTAGATGTCATTTCATTAACCTGAGTATTGAGTTGGAAAACCACTTTGAATATAAATGGAAAGTATAATTTTTATGCTTGATTTGAATTTTTCAAACTTAATCAATTCTCCAACTTTAAAAGAAAAATACAAGAAAAAGTTATCGTCTAGCTACCAAAAATGATGCATTTCAGGGTTAGGTAGAACTCAACTTGAAAAGCTAGCTTGACAAGTGAGGGTGCCTAGCCCTTATAAGC